>CAEGAF010050458.1:0-22909 GCA_903067075.1 Micropoecilia bifurca
TATCTATCTATCTATCTATCTATCTATCTATCTATCTATCTATCTATCTATCTATCTATCTATCTATCTATCTATCCAAATTTATTGTTCTTTTCTGTCATTATATTGACAAATTTCAACAATGCGCTGTTATTGTATGACGCACTGCTTCCTGCTTCCGGACCGGCGCTCCATCACTTCCGCTGCCGTTGCTGCGACACGGGACGTCAACAGCGATGGCTGACAAGGAGAAGCGCCGGTCCGCGGCTCTTCCTCCGGGGATGTCCGCGGGCAAAGTCGTCAAATCGGACAGCGAGAGGGACTTCCTGGAGCAGGCCGGCGTCGGGGACCTGCTCCGCGGGGCCATCCTGAAGATGGTCGAGGCCAGATCGGATGATCCCATCGGGTTCCTGGCCGACCACTTCTGCAACCTGGCCTCGGTTACGGACAGCGGGACCGCTGGATGCGGGGATGAGGACCAGCAGCAGCAGAGCACCGGCCTCGCGGGCGCAGGCGCAGGCGCAGGCGCACACGAGCAGCAGCGTCTTAACAGGGCGCTGTGGCACCTGCGGCTGGCGCATCACTCTCAGAGGTGCGGGCGGATTTTAGCGGCTCAATTTGAGGCACCCGTAGACACCAGCATTCGTCAGCGGGATTACTATTCGTTAGATTAGCTGATTGAGAAACACTTCAAAATGTATCGACATTTTTACAAATGCGTATGTATGTATTTTTTTTCCCAAATGTATTCATTTTACAGAAACATATTGCAAAGAATAATGTCGGGATTTTGTGGAATAGATCAACACAAAATGTAATTGTCATATTTTTACGAATTTATTTGGAAACAGTAAAAGAAGGAGCTCATTAGTCAAGTGAGTTTTATTTGCTTACAGCACATTTTCAGCAGCACGGCAGTTCAAAGTCCTTTACGTCATAAGAACACCATAGAGATGATGAAATAAGATGCCTGACCTGCACCGTGAATATCCCACACCAGCAGTAAATACTGTGGTGGCACCAATATGTTACCAGATATTTATTGTGTTTTTGTTGTTTTTTTTTTTCAAGAAAAAACATGTTTACTTAATCTTCTACTTTACAACTAGGCAGTTTTGTGTTGGTCGATCACATAAAATCGTGATTAAAGACACTGACGTTTATGGGTGGAATGTGAGAAAGAAAGTGAAAAAGTTCAAGGAGTTTTTCTTTTTAGGGATACTGTATGATCATCCCAACTCTCTGAAAATATCTGTTTACTGAGTTTATAATGCTCTTTTTTCAGTAAGACATGTTAGCACTGTTGTCAGAAAGAACAAAACACTTGATTATTCACCCAGCTACAAAAAATCTCCCTCCTCTTATTTGTCTCTAGCCCTCTGTCTCTGAGATGATTGTTTTCTGTAGCTGGGAAAATAACAGCTAATACATAATTAGTAACAATAAACTAAAAAAAAGAACATTTTCCACACATTGACCATATGATTTTTTTGTATTTTAGATCAGCTTTCAGCAACAATGTTCGTGTGGCCTACGACCTCCTGAACCTTAACGGGTGTCTGAGGCAGGTAAGTGAGAACCAGGAGGGCCTGGAAGGTTCCTGCCTGGACGTCCCCCCTGACGCAGAGGGCAGCGGGGGCGTGAAAGGAGGCCTCTACACGCAGACTCTGGAGTGCCTCTGCAGCGAAGGCGGCGTCCCTGCCTCCACCTCCGCCCCACTCCTACGACGCCTCTGCTGCCAGGACCACGAAGCTGTCCCTTACGACGTCTTCCGTCACGGCGTGCTCACCTGTGCCGTTTTCTCGGACTACATCCGTCAGGCTCAGAGGCTTTACGCCGAGGTGTGCTGCCCCGACGAGGGGCCCGCCTCCAGGGCCCTGTGCTCCGCGGTGCTTGGGACCTTAAAGGAAGCGCTTGAGACCTCCCAGGACTGTGATGCAAGCTGCTTCGTTAATGCCAACGCTAAATCCAGTGCTTGTTTGGAAGCAAATGCGAAGGCTATCCGCTACTTGGAGGCCAGCGCCAGGATCTCCCCCCACAAACTGGCGCAGGCCATGGCGGGAGCCCAGACCCGCGGGCCCGGTGGCGACATGGACGCCAAGGAGTTTGAAAACGCAGCCGCAGACTTGTTCATCGCTCGTGTAAAAGTTGTATCCTAGAGGTACATAGATGTCATGAATGCACAGCAATAAACAATCCTTCATCTCTAACACACGTCGGTAAAGTCCAGAATAAAAACAAGCCTTAACACTAACAATAAACTCAGTAACCACAGTAAACACTTTTGGTGACTTCTGATATTTTATTAAATCAGCTCCTATAAGTATTCATCTGCAGAAACTTTTTAAATGAAAAAAACAACAACATATATTTCTGCAAGTGTAAGTACCTTTTTAGTATCTAGATCACAGATTCTTATAGGGAGAGATATTTTTGAAATAGTAGTACAAGCCCTTCAATTGTTGGGTACATCCTTAAAAACAAAAAGGACAAAAAAATCTTACCTATTGCTCACAGCATGCTTCTTTTTTAAAAGGATGCGATTTAATTAAACATGCAGCTCATTATTTCTCAGAAGTCTTGTATTTCCAAATACAAGTTTAGAGTTTTTTTTTCATCCAAAGTTGCGAACATTCACCTGATCCTCCCAAGAGCTCTGGCATAGACAAGGAGGGGAATCAAAACCTTCTCCATTTGGGTTTTCTATTGTGACTAAGTGTGTCAAAAATAATGGTATTTTAAAAACAACCCAACATGTCTGGAAACTTCTACCAAATCATTGCGTCACTAAAAATGCAAGTCTGATAAGAGAGTAAATCAAAATTAATTACAAGCACTAAACAATAAAGTACTACTATTTGTCACGATTTGAAGAAGAGATGGATATTCAACATAACACAAAGAAACTAAATAAAAGAAACTGTTAAAGCAACTACAAACAGCATTTGTGTAGACCACCTCTTTTGTAGCTACAGTGTCCGTTTTACTGTATTTTTACTGTATAACTTTGTGAAGTCCGTTTTATTATCAATTTAAAAAATGAAAATTGGACTTTGCTCGCTCTCGCCCAGAACGTTAGCTAGAGATGGGCACCAGCAACCCTCCCGACCCCACTAAGGGACAAGGGTGTCAAGAAAATGGATGGATGGACTTTGCTCGCTCTTTGACCTACAGACGCAGTGACTGCGTATGACCACTAGATGGCAGCACCATTTAGAAACAGACATTGGAAGCAAAAGGCGGAAGTAAACATCATAGCTTGGTTGTCGCTTCTCTGACGGGTCAGATAGTTCAGTATGATGCTCTCGCCTTATCCGAGTTAACTCCCCGTTCATTTCTCCAGAATGGGAGACGAGGAGCAGCAGCAGCAGCAGCAGCAGCAGCAGCAGCAGCAGCAGCAGCAGCAGCAGCATCGCTCCTTGATGATTCTCCTGTCCTACATGTTGCTGAAGCGCAGGAGAGACATAAACCACGCAGACATTCAGAGGCGCGATGAAATCCAGAGGCGCGTCCGACATCGACAGTACTTCTTCCAGAGACAGAGGAGGATGCTCATGGTCAGTGCTTTGGGAGTCGGTTCGGTAATAATCTTAAGTTAATAATGAACTTAAGTTTTAGTTAAAATGTCTCAAATCCAGAGCTGAACTCTGGGTATTGGAACCCTTTTGCACACCTAACCGTGTTGTCAGGGAAACCCGAGGCAAGAGTTCTAAAGCCTTTCTCTTTACTGTGGCTTTCTTTCATTCATTCCTTCACAAAAGCTGGTTGTATAGAAGAAACTATTAATATTGCCAACATACAAAAACATATTATGCTTTTGTTCACATGTGTTCTCTAACAAATCTTCACCAAAATCATTTAAACTGTAAATTACATTTACTTACATGGTGTCTTGTGTAGGCAGGTGGTGGAAATAGATTTTATTCACAAGTAAAGGGGCTGAATACATGCAGCCGACATTTTCAGGGTTGAGACCAATGATTCATATCCTTCCACAGTACAATTATAAATTGCTTTTTGTTGGTTTATCCCCCCAAAATCCCAATAAAACACACTCAACTTTTTTTGTTTTATATGGTTAAGTGGGGGGAAAGCTTAATGTGAACACTATTGGAAAGTACTTTTAAAGCCATACCTAAATAAACCAAAGAAAACACTTTCTTGTTGACTTGTAACCTATATAGAGGGGACTAGAGCTTGTCTTTACCTTATTTAGCTGATGTACAGGTTTGCGTCTTGACAAGACCCAAATTTTCTGAGGACGACAAGCAAACATGAAACTTCCAGCCTCTTCTGAAAGCAGTTCTTCTCATCTCTTCTGCCTCTTCCCCGACAGATGATGGTAGCGGGAGGAATTCGCTCCAACGTCCGCATCCGCACCCGACCCTGGACAACCACTCCCCGCTCCGACTGGTGGGAGCGGGTTGTGATGACGGAGTTCCAGCCCTCTGATTGGCTGGACAAATTCCGGATGAGCCGGGAGACCTTCTTCTACCTGTGCGAGAAGCTGAGGCCCCGCCTGGCGCGCCAGGACACCAGCTTCCGGCTGGCGCTGCCGGTGGAGAAGCGCGTGGCCGTGGCCCTGTGGCGTCTCGCGTCCAACGTCGAGTACCGCACCATCAGCTCCCTGTTCGGTGTGGGGAAGTCCACCGTGTGCAGGTGTGTCAGAGACATGTGCCACGCCATCGTGGCGCTGCTCAGCTCCACGTACCTGCGTCCCCCCACCGAGCAGGAGCTGGAGGAATCGGCCCAGCTCTTCCACTCCTACCTGGGCTTTCCTCACTGCGTGGCTGCCATCACAACGCTTCACACAGCCATCATCACCCCATCGAGCGACGCGTCGGACTACGCCAACCCCGCTGGCTGGCTGTCTGTCCTGTCTCAGGTGTCTGTGTGGCTCACGTTCCCGCTCGCATCCGATTTAGACTTTCTTTTGTAATATGTTTTGCTTTGTTTCCAGGTTGCTGTCAGTGGTCAAGGCTACTTCTGGGATGTATGTGCCAGTTTCCCCGGGGGGACCGATCCAGCCGAGATCTTACAGAACTCTGCTCTGTGGGCCACAGCTGCTGAGGGTGGACTGTCTCCTGCCCAAACGCCGGTCTTCATGGGGAAACCGCTTAGGTAAGAAAGTAAACACATCACAGAACAACCTTCACATGACGACAATGGATTGGCTAAAATCATCCTTCACTTTTTCTCTCTTTTTTTTTTTTTTTTTTTTTTTTTTTACAAAATGTGATCTAGGGCTTGGAAACATGGCTGAAAAATATATCACAATATAAGTGCTTCATATCAGTTGATATCGATAATTATTGAGTAGTTTTGTTGTACTCATTCTCTCCTTTCTCATCACCCTGTTGTGTTTTGTTAGCAAAACATGAAACTGCGGCTGTGCAAATTACTAAAAAAAAAAAACAATTGTAAAAGAACCAAAACCATTTAAATATTTCAAAATGAATCCAAAATTGATCACCTTTTGCAAAAATAAAAATTTGTTCTTTTCAGCAACAACTCTCCGTCTCAAACCCCCCCAAAAACAATAACCAAAGATTCTGTTACACGTCATTTCAAACTCCATGTAGACTAATAAACTTTAAATGAATTTAAGTTGGGAAATTATACTTTTGACAATTAAAACAACTAAAATGAAACAAGAAACAACATATGTATGGGGGGAGAAATCTGGTAAAATGAAAGAACTAATTTTTAACATTTAAGGTAATCAAAACTGAATTTAGAATACTGAGCATAAAATTAACAAAACTGGACACCAATCAAACAAAAACCATCTCTCCTATAAAAGATGTAAAATGAGACTGCAAGAAAAGTTTTAAGCGTTATGAAAAAATATTAGTTGGAAATGCAAAGCAAGATTAGATCCACCAGGGCAGCCTCAGAAGTGGAATATATAAATTGTTTACTCGTTTGTACCTGAGGGCCTCGTGTGTGTTTTTTTTTTTTTTCCAACCTGAAACCCATCTACTGTCTGCAGGTATGTGCTGCTGGGGGAGGCCTGCTACCCGCTCCAGAGTTGGCTCATGAAGGCCTATCCGGAGCAAAAGAGACGGCGTGGATGTCGTACGGCGCTGCCGGAGCCGCAGCAGCTGTTCAACCGGCGCCTCGGCAGAGCGCTGCGCGTCTCGGAGGAGGCGCTGCTGAGGCTCAGGGCGCGCTGGCAGTGCCTGAGTAAGAGGAACGACTGCGGGCTGGACGTGGTGCCCACCATGATGCTGGCCTGCTGCATTCTGCACAACATGTGCGAGTCCCACGGAGACGCCTTCAAGGCGGAGTGGCAGGCGGAGGTGTGTGAGGCAGAGAACCCCCAGCCCTGCCACAAAGCCCTGGCTCCTGCCAGCATGGACCAGAGTCATGCCGAGGAAGTCCGAGGCCTGTTCTGTGACTATTTCCAACAGCAAAGAGCCTGAGTTTAGCTGCCGAGAAAGCTTTCTCAACTGGTGTATCAATTTTGTCTTTGCAAATATATAACCTACTGAACTTATCTATTCAACGCATAAACACTTTTTGATGTTGAACATAGACAGGTGTGTGCTTTCATCTTCTTTGTAAACAACAGCATGTTGACTTGTCTGGTATCAGTTCCTCCATTAAGGCCAGTTCAGTCCGGTCTGTTTTCTTACGGAAATGCAAAACCTAACCTGAAGATGATTTCTACCACCAGATAAACGCAGGTGCATGAATGCAGTTACAATACTATTTGAACTATTGCACATTTTGCCACATGCAAATTTCAATGGATTTTATTTGGAAATTTTATGTGGAAATCTAAAAGACATGCATATTTGTAAAACAAAAAATAATGTATGATTTTATATAGTTTTTTTGAAAGTGAGAAATGATGTAATGGGTTTGTCTTCATCCTCCCAGAGCTGGTGTTTTACAGAATCACTTTTTTGTATGTTGCTGGAAATCTAAAGTGTCTCTCCCAGCTTTGCACATCTAAATACTGATTCCCCCACCCCCTTCGTTCTTATTTGCAAAATATCTCAAGAATTCTTCATTATCACTGTATCTTCATGGTTGTTACGGTTGTTGATGTTTTCCTTATCTAGGACAACCTTGTTTTGGAACTTTAGCAGATATAGCATCCCCTCCCTCTTTTGTCTTATGAAATGTGATCTAGGGCTGTTGCAAGTTTTATTGGTTATTATGATCAAATTTAGAAACAGTGAAGTGAGCTTTTTTTTAAGCTTGAGATGATGTTTCATGACCTAGCCCTGCTATAAATGTCTCAACTCTATCCCTCACTTGCTGGTATATTCCTTGGCATTTATGATCCCGTTTGCTCACCAATGTTCTCCAACAAATCTCCAATGTGGCAGCTGAATTTAAACTGAGAATAAATGACAGATGGCTAGATTGTGTTTACAAGTTAGCTATTTGGCGGTAGATGACTGCAAGGCATTTTAGTTGATAACACCATGCTTTTCTGATTTTTTTTTGTCTTAAAACATTTTAAGTTTTATAAATTCAGCATTTTGCAAGGACGTTTAAGCTGTTTCTGAAAGGAAGAGGAAAAATATTTCTATATTAAAAAATGCATATTTAAAAAAATATTTTAGTTGCAATAAATTTCTTATTTATTGTAAATAAAGTATGAGAGGTTTACAGACTGACGGGAGTTGCGTAGCCCACAAATTTTTGTGAATGAGTTATGCAATTCTACCCCCTGGCCTCAAGATGTCGCTGCAGTTCCAGCACACCTTTGCCTTCTGGTTACATCGTTTTTTGTTGGTTTTTTTTTTTTCATGCGGCGGTGCTGCTTAAGTGCCGTTAAAATATGGCTCTAGTTCCACTTTAAACACCTTGCTCCACGCACACGTTTCCATTTTCGGAAAAACACTTTGCTTAGACCACACCATTCGCATCCTACATTTATAACATGAGACGGTTATATATGCTGTGGACAATTTTCGCATCTCACGGCCGTAAGTCGGGACGCTCGGATACAAACCCCACCCCGAGACCCGCCTCGCTCATTCCATTGGTCTGCCCCAAACCCGCTTCACGCAGTCCGCCGTCTGTCAGTCAACGCCGCGCTTCCCTCCTCCGCCTCGCCTGGCAGCATCCAGGAGTGCGCCCACCTTATTCCTGCGACGGGCGTTTGATGTGAACATATTTACGGCAAAGGGCCGCCGGTTCGGCGCGAGGGTTTTTTTTTCTCCGTTATTACCAGCTTTTCGCACTAAGCGTTGTCATTTACCGTCGGGATGACTCAGGATGTAACTGGGTGTTGTCCTGTTGTTTTTTAGCTAGGCGGACAAATTCCTTCAACCAGCCTGCTGTTTCAATCACTGCGGGTTGTCACTACGTTAGCCGAGGCGCTGTTTAGTTGGGCGAGCTAGCGGGCTAGCAGGGCGAGCACTGCCGACTGTCTCCGGCCTAATTTAGGGGAGGCTGTGCCGATGTTGTTGGAATAACGCCGAAGAGAAGGCAGACACATCAGCTGTCACCGGGTTGGATGCTGCAGGTTTGACGGATGGTGAAGATTGAATTGGAAAAGGCAGTGACAGAAAAAAAAAACCTAAAGGGGCTTTAAGTTGCTGCCATTAGGAACAAAAAAAAAACCCTAAGCTGTGTTCAGAGCGGTGCAGTCAGAGGAGTCGTTAGCTCCCGTTTCCAGTGTGAATTTTCCGTGATTTACGGTGGAACATCCGGGTGAAGTCGCGCTTCTTCCCGGCCGGGGGGACAACTTGACAGCGAGGCCCCTTGGCTAAGTCTCCCCTCCCCCAGCCCCGACCGACCATCCATCCGTTCGTCCGTCCAGTCCGGTCCGGTCCAGTCCGACTGACCGCCTCCTCCTCGCTCGCCTGAGAGCCAAGCGAGGGCCGGCCGGGGATTCGGGAGAAACGGAAACCGAGAGAGAGCCAGTGTTCGTCAGGTCCCGTTTGATCCGGGCTGTCACAACCAGGGGGGATGACTCTGGAGTCCATGATGGCTTGCTGCCTGAGCGAGGAGGCGAAGGAGTCGAAACGAATCAATGCAGAAATTGACAAACAACTCCGCCGAGACAAGCGGGACTCCAGGAGAGAGCTGAAATTGCTGCTGCTCGGTACGTAGCGTGAAAACGTTCAAGCACCGTTATCGCTCGCAGTGTTTTGTTTTGCTGTGTGGGCAACTTGCCGTCTTGGGCCTTTTTTTTTTTGGCAATGCTAACGAATATGCTACCCAGGCTGCTAACTGGAAGGCAGGTTTCACTATGAGGCTTTTAATGCGGTTTCTCTGAAATGCGCTGCATGAATTGTGATTAGTTTGGGGGGGGGAAACGTTAGGTGTTCAAATTGACCAGGGGCGTAAACGTGAAAAGCACGGACAATAATGAAACGAAGGTTTCCTGGGCACAAACGTGTATAAAAAAGAAAGAAAGAAAAAAAACCCTTGATTGAACCACTAAAGCATATACGTTGATAAATAAATTTTAAACAATTAATACAATTTGTTTTTCAGCCACAAAAACCTGTCATTAATCATTTCCATTGTGCTGCTGCCTCTCCTTGATGAATGATTTCATCTGCACCAGGGATCAAACTGTTGCATGTTTTATCGGTTATTATGGTCAAATTTGGAAAATGGAAAATTAAGACTTTACATAGCTCCTTAAGTAATTAACAGTTGTGACTACTAGTTGTGATACGGATTAGTTGTTTTCGTAAAAAGAAAAAAATTAATGCAAATGCTGATTTGCCTATTTGAATTTTTTTAAGTGTGCTTTGATGGAGTTAGCAGTTACGTTTAATTCTATCCAAATAGCAGTAATTACATGATTATCCATGTTTATATGTATATCTCTATTACGTGATTTTATTTTTCTTTAGGTCATTCAAAAAAGTATGAAGTTAAATATGTAGTGATAGAGGTTTTCTGGTCAATACAGATTTTCTGAGAGGTCTGACCTGTTATATCTGAATTTGACATTCAGAATAAAAATGTTCTATTCTTAGTTTGCTTAATAACTATTTTTTGTTGTTTGTTGTTTTTTTTTTACAACTTGCACACTGCATCTAAAATGTTCTTTTACTTGGAGGAGGTTTTAATGCATGCATGCAAACCTCCTCCTCCTCTTCTTTTTGTGACCGTCTCTGCACAGTGAATGAACTGTGATGCAACTTCCTTAGTCGTAAGGGCCTAAGGAATATTTAGCATGCTCTGAACTTCAAGTAGCATATTCAGGGAGTTTCTAGTGTCTGCCCAGCTCATAACAAAGCAATCTCGGTGCGCTTGTGTGTCCATGCTGCAAACTGTAATTAGCCTGTGACACGTCTTGCCATTTATTAAAAGAAACTTGTGAAATTATTTTGTTGTCGTTCCTAGAAACTCTTAGAAGCAATGTGCCGGGCGCTTAGGAGGCATGAGTTGCTGATGGAGATGGAGCTGTTAAGCAATTTGCTCATTTATGTACAGCAGTTGTTGGGCTGTTTGTTTTCCAGCAGTGAAAACACCAGCTACCGCACGAAGAAAACGCTCTCGCTGCTGCTGCAACAGTAAATGCAATGAAGCGATATGTAGAGAACTGGGACTTGGTTGTAACACAAGGCAAAAGCTTTTTTATTATTATTTGTTATGCCAGCGCTTTGGATCTGCAACAAATGATCTTTGAATCGGTTTCAGAAATTCTTAGTGAAATTTTAATGAGATGATGTGTGAAAATCTGCCGCAATATTTGGACTTTTAACACATCTACATTAGCAAGAAAATGGAAGTCATTTTGAACTATCCCATTTATACGACTTCAGGTTTATTTCTGCAGGTGATTTCTATGAGAGACCCGTTTTTAAACAATTATTTAAATCGCAATAATTAAAGTCGACAGATTCAATGTGAAAACAAGCCGGTCTGAGTGTAATTATGAGAATAAAAGACTCGAGTGAAATGGCTGGGGGAAATATTAGCACTACTAATAATAATAGCATGTTGACACACTTTTGTTACAGTAAAGCATTTTGTGCAACAGCTTCACTTTTTAATGATACATTTTCTCCAAATGTTTTATAAAAACGATTATATTAACTCTGCAGAATTTGCAAACGGCAATCATGAGCGCACCCAATGGTTGTTGCTTGTTTTGCATGAAATAGTTCAGTGCAGAACTCCATCTTTTTAGAACTACTGATATTTTTTTTGCACAAAACAATATTTGGCAGATATTTGTGAACTGTGCTGCATGCGGTCTCTTCCTGCACTACTCTTGTGTGTTGGCTCGTCTCATTTTGTACTACGTAGATGACAGCTATATCCTTCATTTCACTAATCTCTGAACTTTTAACATAAATTAATTTAATCTGAATTAGGCTTGAATTATTTTAATATTGCATTTCAAACCTCTTGACGACTCCTGTTGTTCAGTAAAGTTTAATGTGGCTGGTTTGCGATTTTGTTTGAGTTTGCCATTGAGGCTACATGCTAACTATAATGTTATGTTACCTAATAAAATGAGATTGGTGTAAACCACTGATGACGGTAATGCACATGCAGGTAATGAGGAAATTGATGATCGACAGAGCAAATAAGTAATTACTTCAGAATAGTTGCAGAATTCACCATTTTCTGTTTGTGTTTAAATCGACTGTCAAAAACAAACACTTCCTTGCAGGCTAGTTATAGTTTCAGCAACCTTAGCTATTGTAGAATGATCTTATACTTTCAAATTAATCAGTTTCAACTTAAATCAAATAAGATTACGCAGTTTAAAAAAAATTTAGTTGAGTATTTCTACAAAAAAAAAAATCTCTGTTTTGCCTCCAGCAGATAACAAGAAGAACTTGGTTCAGGTGAACAGCAGAGAACACCTCAGCCACATTGCACAGCTTTTTAGTTTGGAGCTGTTCTGTTTCCACCTTTTGTGATTTCCCATCTCATAATTATTAGGACAACTTCCACCTGTCATTGTAATCTTTTTTATTCTATACTGTGCTGCTACTACAAGGAAATCTTTGCAAAAATAATTTTAAGTTCAGTGTAAAAATAAGCAATAAAATATTCACTAGTAATTGTAAGATGTATGTATAAAAATAAATGATAATAATCAGTATAGCTCAACAAGTGCATTGTAGTCTAGATAAAGCAAAGTAACTGTTTTACTTTTAATGTCTATTGTGATTGAAGATGTTCAGGATTTCTGTACATGTGGATGTACTAGCAGTTATTTAGTTAATATTTTTTTTACACCAATTTATTGGCAGTTCAAAGGCTGGGGAAAAAAAATCAAACTTTTTTTGTTTTAATGCATCAAACTTGAAACTCTGAACTTTTTCATTATCTTGTTTCATTGTTAAACTGAAAAATGTGCTTTTTCAGTTTAACAATGAAACAGACATGTGTCAGCAAATCTTGCATATTTTTTGTTTGTTTTTGTTTACCCAAATACAAATGCCTAAGAATGATTCTGCAATTTAGATATAAAGAAAGATGGTTACATATCCTTTGTTGGATCAGAGGGAATAATCTTGCAATTTATTTTATGTGTTTTATAACCCTAGAGATTGGGGTGGTGGTGGGGGGCGGGGGGTATTAGACAAAACTTTAAATTGGTGTCGGCCAATAAAAGCCCTATCAGTGGATGTCTATTGTTTATCCATGAGCGTCGTTCTGAATGGACTTCCGTTCCATGTTATATTCATTAATCTTTTTATTATTTGTGCAGCTTCCGGTCTTTACATCTCTAATGTGAGAGCTCAAGATGGATTCACATACACTTAGAAACCTAATGGAGTCTGGAGGGTATAGAAAAAAAAAAAAACGCAGCAGCTTTGAGTTGCCTTCAACATGTTGCGTAACATTTGTATGGCTAGAAAAGGGCTTTGGCTCCCTCACTTAGACCTTGCTGGGTGTCCAGTTTGTCACCGCTGCATTTCTTTTTATTGTTCGGTAAGCACGGCGTTGCACAGAGTTTACCCTTCTGGAGGACAAGGATTCTGATGGATTTGCCCCCTCGTCCTGGAGTCTAGCTGAGTAGGTTAGCTATTTTTATAGCTGGTGTGTGGGCAGGTGGGAGCTGCTGTTGAATAAGTTGAGCTCCACTGCATTGATTCATAGTTCTGTGGACACAGAAACATTTGGCTGCGAT
Source organism: Micropoecilia bifurca (assembly GCA_903067075.1). Lineage (NCBI taxonomy): Eukaryota > Metazoa > Chordata > Actinopteri > Cyprinodontiformes > Poeciliidae > Micropoecilia > Micropoecilia bifurca. Next base: position 13,061 of record CAEGAF010050458.1, read on the forward strand.
TTATCACAAATGCGCCCGTTTTCCTTTTTCCTTTCCTTCAGCGCGCGTCGAGAGATGCGCCGCCACTCAGCCGCTCGTCAAGCAGCTTTTTGGATCGCCGAATATCGGAAGCTTGCAGGGGGGAGGTGGGAACGGGGAGGTGGAGGAGTGGGGGACGACGACGCAGGTGTCCATTTTTAGGACAATTAGAATTATCTAGGTTGCATCCTTGGTTTCAAAACGTTTGCTCCCATTTCTCACCCACCAAATGCAGTCCTGGTTATCTGACATGTGTGTCTCCTTTATTTCCCCGCTGAATACCTCAGCTCAGTAAAGTAGGCCACACTAGAGCCATACCATTGATGGGGCACATTCTGCTTCATGTCGTACATTTCGACCACTGTGGCGCTCTCCTCTACCTCGCTGCTGAGGTGAGAGGATCTGGAAAGAGGTGTTTGCTTTTCTGCTGTGCTTTTGAAAAACCCGTGTGCTGCAATCATTTTGGGTTTTTGCCAGACTGTCTGTGAGGGACGGATTTTGACACATCTACGGGTTGGAGCTACCGTGCTTGGGTTGGTGTGAGATTCTGATGATATGGGAAAAGGGAGGAAAAATACCAGGGTTTCTCATTGTGACGTTGGATACACAAAGACCTTACACAAACTAATTACTCATCTTAAAGACTGAAAAGCCATAATTGTTCCTATTATAACTTAATCTCCAAGGTATTTTTGAATAAAATACCTGTTAATAAGCATCTAGCATGATGATGCGTCAAGAGATTTACAGAATTACAACGTATTTACTGCCAAAGTGAATAATATCATCCTTATGGTGAAATTAATGCAAATAGTTTTTTTAGGCACTAGATGTGAAGGCTTTCAGCTCAACACTATTTCTTTAAAACTCCTATTTTGGATGTCGCCTTGCTGTTGGGTAGTAGAGTTGGACTTGGACAACACTTGGTTACATAAAAACTCAAGAAACCTTTTTTTTTCATCTGACAGCATTTTTGATTTGGTAGAAGAAAATAATTGAGGGCATACCATTGACATTTATATTTTTTTAATGTCCTTTTCAAACCACCAAATAAATATCTTGACTGACTAATCGTTAGTTGCTAATAACACTGAACTCCATTCTGCTAGCGCCAAACAATTATCTTATTTTTATTATTTTTGTTGCAGCGCTACTTGATAATTTCTAGGTTGAAATCTTAATATTCTTAAACTGTTCAGACACGAAGGGGATAATTTTACACTTAACAGATTCTTTACAACACATTTTAAGATTTCTGAAATCTTTACAGCCTTTATTTTTCGGGTAAACGTGCACAAAATATTTACCAGTCAAACCTGGACCTAGATGACTCCACACTGAGTCCAGATTCCTTCGAACAGTTTGTGACACATTTATTCCCATGAAATTCGGGGTTGGAGGATTCTTGGTTTTCCCAAATAAGATATCAATTGTTCATTGTTACACCCCTACAGATACGGTTTGGTAATTTATTATTTTATTTTAACTGTTTCTTTGTGGTTGCTGGTCTACAGTATTTCAGCCAACTGTGTTTTTTTAAGTACTTCATTAATAAAGGTGTATTGAAATTTGTGAAACCTTTATTTCTAAAAACAGAGTATTAGTTTTCCTAAAAAAAATATTGCTAAAATCATGTTTGACTGTGTCTTGGGTTGGAAACAACATTGAAGTTTAAGTAGCAGATTTCAAGTTAATGTTTTTTTTTTTGACCAATATGCCTACCAAATTATTCTTCTTTTAATTAATCAACTATTGCTTAAAAACAGAATTACTTTTTTAGTGGATGGCGTTCTTTAGTTTCCATATCACGATTGGAAATAATCCAATTGCTGAAAACACAAACAGTCAAATTTGTCTCATACGGTAGAGACAAACGTAACAACCTTCGGTCAGTTCAACCAGAGAAAGTTCTGGTCGCACCATAACTTTCTATTGCGGCATTTATATATTTTTCACTTTGAACTGTGAGGATTTAATGAAACTTATTCCTACAACCCACGATGCTTTGCGTGAACGACGACATTCACGCTTTCTTACCTGAAACGACCCATTCATCAACGCCACAGCCGGACCGAGGGGTTGATGCCTCGATACTGTTGTTCATCCCCTGCCTACGGCCACATCTAAACTCTCAGTATGACTGTCTTTCTCCGGTGTTGTGCTTTGGTCTCTGCCCATGTCTCCGAATGAACTCTGGTTTTGATGACAGGCAATAGAAGACATTTATCAAAGTGTCAGGGTGAAAGGCAGAGAGCAAGCAAGAGCTGCAATTAGTCACGGCCTAAGTGGATCGTTCAGTGTGACTTAAGTCGTGTTGGTGAATGCCTGAATAAGGACGTGTAAGGTAGGATTAGTCCGGGCTCTAATAGGCTTGGTTAAACACATCTGCTGCTCAGACTTTAAGATGTCACTGACTCCTATTATCCCCCCTCTGGCATTATTCAACCCTCAGTGAGTCGCCTTCTACACGGAGAGGACAGGACAATGTCTGTTTCCGAGTGTTTAACCACATGTGCCACACTGAGACGATGTTTATAGTTCTTCAGAGCTGCGAAGCTGCTCTGTTGTCAGTGCCCACCCTTCAAGACGCTGCCCTGACCGCCGGATCGATTGGGTTTCGGCGTCTTGCCCAAGGGAAATGAGACCGGTGACCTCTTCCGCTTTAGACTTGCCGTACCGAGCCGCAGAGCCGCCGTCAGGTGTGCTCGACTGCACTGGAGTTGAACATTGATAACAATCGCCTTCTTGGGTAAATCTTGAGGTTTTCTGTGTTTACACTACTCAGCAAATTCAGCACATGTACAGCAGATACAGTTTGTTGTTCATTTCAGCTGATCTTGCAAGAATGTTCCCCGACAGCTTAATCTAGTTAGGTATGCACAGTTTGTACATAATGTGTTACAGCTGACTGCAGTAGCACTTGTGCAATAATTTAATTTATTAATGACTGGGTAAAGCTAAAATTGTTAATAAGTACTTATTTGCTGATAATTCATGTACTATTACAAAAACGGTGGCCATAAATGAATAAGTACTTCAGTTCTGGATGTGGCCTTGTTGACTTTAGGACATCAAAATGGAGCTAAAGCTAACATGGACAGATTATGAGCCATTAATAGTCCATGTTCTTTGAATGACCCTGGATGATAAATCAAGCGCACCTTTTCATTGTATTAAGAAAAAACAACAACAAAGAAACATTTGCAGCATGTTACCTGCCTGTGCAGCTCACTAGCTTGTTTCCCCTCCATTTAACTTAAGATAATAAGATTGTTTAAAAGACTGGAGTCTGTCAAGTCTAAAGTTTCTTTTTCTCTTCTTTCTGTAACTTTAAAGGGTAATTAAGTCCCAATCTCAGTGACAAAAGGATTTTCCTCTATAATTCTTTTAATTGGTTTACTTATTAACGAGTAAACCAAGCTTCACAAGTTGTGAACGCTGACCTAGTTTTCAAATGCCTAAAGTTGTGTCATAGTTGTGGTGCATTTACTGATCAGAAAAAGATAGGATTTTTGAGTTTCCACCCGACTAACCAGCAGTCTGGGTTAGTCAAACTGAAAATCGGCCGATTCTAGTAACCAGCAAGTTTTGTCGAGTTGGACGTCTACGAAATGTGAGGAATGGAGTTTGCTACCAAGTCGTGGAATCGACACAAACAAAAAGCTTGATCCACTTCAGTCTTTCTATTTTTCTCATTTTACACAACCAGTAAGTACTCAAAATGTATGTTGCGCATTGCTGACTTCTACCTCAGGGCACAAGAGTGAAAATCCTTTGACATACTTTCGTCTCTAAAGGTTTAAATATTTTTTTCAGAGCTGACGGATTCCTTATGTATTTTCTAAGCAAACAATACCATTGTAGCCGCGTATATTGAGATATTGTCTCTGTCTTGAGTAAAGCAGTGCCCGCAGTCTGGCTGCTTGTCACGGAGTGCCATATCAGGCCATACGGACAAAATCCTGCTCCACAGAGCAGTAATTTGCCTCTACTTGGTCAAAACACAGCGAGCCAGAAGCTGCAGTCTTTGCTGCCTTGGGTAGATGGACTGCTAGAGATGTCAGGAAGGTGAGAAGCTTGCGCAAAAACCAGTTGTGGTTAGGCTTTAAGCTCCGCTAGTGAGCCAGTGTTGGCTGCAACATATTGCATTTAAACATGGATGCTGCTAGAAAGGGATGTTTTGTGATCAAGGGCTTAAAAGCGTGCCGCATTGCTCAAACATTGACTCTGATGACATATTTTAACGCTCTGTTTTTATTGTTGCATGTGATCCTCGTTGTTACCTTGGTTAAAATGTGTTTCAGAGGAACAGTCTGGTTGAACCAGGAAGAGGATCAGATTGTAGGCTGACTTTTTTTTTTCCTGAACTCACTACTCTTGCCAAGTGGTCTTATTTTGATCATATATGGCAAAGGGGGGATGTTCTAACTCCTCTGCTCTGTGTGTGTGTGTGTGTGTGTGTGTGTGTGTGTGTGTGTGTGTGTGTGTGTGTGTGTGTGTGTGTGTGTGTGTGTGCGTGTGTGTACAGAGCTGCTAATGCCAGTGGATCTGGAGCCCTGCACATGGGTATTGCAGAGCTCTTTACATGGTCAGAACTAGCGCTATGCTATAGAGAGATAATTGGCATAAGTGGGTGATTAAATGTGTCTGTAAAGATCCTGAAAGTGTTTTCAAAGTAAGCTCACCGACTGATTGTGTCATTCTTCTATTAAGAAGGGATTTTGGTGTTTAATTTTTGACTGGAAGTGATATTTATGTTTTGGACCGGGCTATCCAGAGTCCCAACTTGGATCTGACAGAATCTGCAGAGTTGGCTAGATAAGATAAGACGGGATGCCTTGGAAAAATGCATAAAGCTGGTCTGTTAGAAAACTGGTTTAACTGGTTTGAAGTCAAAGATTTTTCCATTGCTTATAAAGTCAGGCTATACATTTATTGCAACATTGCAGTTTTTTTTTTATAATCTGGGGGGTTGGGGGGAGTTGATATATTTTTTTAAATTGATTCTACCTTTACATAGTTCTTTTTATATTTAGAAGGATGTCTGTCTCATTTTTTAAATCAGAACCAAACTTTTTTGTTGTTCTTGATTTAAAAAAAATAAATCATTACTTTATTGAAAAGGCGTAAAAATAGCATCATGGCCTTTACAAGTGTAGCAATAGTATAATATTGCTACACTGGAAGTCCATAAATCTAATCCTAAGTTTGTTGAATTTAGTTGCATCTTTTGCAGTGAACACTGAACTTTTTTCACATATTGTGTTGTTAGCTCAACCTGTTCTAATTAGCGATAGAAAATAAATAAACCTACCGAAATTTAGAGTCAAATGAGAAAAATATCTTTATTTTTTATGTGAATGTTAATTTTTTTGCATTTTGTCTTCTTTTGGATGCCAAAAGATTCCAATTAACTCTGACCAGCTTTCTTGTATTATGTTACCACAGCATGATACTGCCATTACCATCTTCCACCGTCGAGAAAAAGGGGGGGTTTTCTTTTTTTTTTAATCTTCGCCACAACTTTCCCCCCTGACGTGTCTGTCAGGTTCGATGTTCTTCATGATATTGATTGTTTGCCAACATTCTCAAGTTAACCTCTCAGGTTTTCATAGATCAGCTAATAATTGGTGGTTGTAATGTGACTACATTTGAAAAAGTTCATGGGTGTGAATACTTTTCCAAGACGACATGTTTGTATGCCTGAATGTGCATAGGCTTGTTTTTCTGTTGCTTTTTGCTTTGTGGTTTGAAAACCATCTACAGGCGCATGAGAGGATCAAATTCGGGCTGCTAAAGCTGGAGTTGAATTTCACATCTCTCTCTGTCATTCAGTGGCTTCTTGGAAAGTTTATCGCTTCCCATCACAACATAGAAATACTTTTGTTGAACAAGCAGTGAAGAAAATAGTAAAGCTAACAATCCCAACAAAAAGGACAGTTTTGGAGGATTTCTCAACTTTATTGATGGGAATTTAAAATCGACAATCTGATCATGACAAGAAATTTATCCCAGTAGACTATAAAATGCCCACCCTTATTTTGAACTCTAAGTTTGTTTTTGCTTTTAATAATTTGAGCAATTCATGCCCCTAACGAGGTACGCAGGTAAAACACGCTGCCACCCTCTGAATCCTGGTTTTTGCTCACTCACCCACTCCCACTTGACTAGAACCACACTGGCTCGCTCGACAGACAAGGTGATTCAATCCAAGTGTGTTAGCTTGCGATGCGTGTATTTGTGTGTGGCACAAGCTCCAGCATGTATCTTCGATTTACAGTTTCGACACCCACCCCCACACAAACACACACACGCGCGTGCAGGTCTCTCAGCAGCTGCAGAGCCGTCCGCACAAAGCAGCACATCCAGACAGCGTTAAACACAACAGACTCTGACGGCAAGCGGCGACGGTTCTCTTTCTGCGTCGCTACGTGTGCAGGTTTGTTGTTTTTGGTGCAGCCTGGGATGGCCTGGGTCATGACTGAGGAGAAGTGGGCCATCGCAGCAGAGGTAACATCCATGCCTTGAGGTTGACCTCAGAGTCTGTGTGTGGTACATTTAGCCAGGCATGTGGTGTCTTGTGGGGCTTCAGGCCGTCTTGGCTCGGACTCCTCTCTCTGTGTGCCGTAAAGAGGCCAATTTCCTCAATGATGTAAAGATCGGGACCCACGCTGCATTTTGGTCAGCCCTCTTCTTCCCCTGACTCACACGGTGATTTTTCCAGGGTGCTGACAGAAATGCCAACACGTGCTCAAGCCCAGTCTTGAGGTTTTATAGCACTTTCACCTCGATGCCGTGTCGATGCAAATCCGTTCGCCTTGCTGAGATTGAATTGTCATGTTTCCTACTGAGTAGACAGTTCATAACCTGTGATAAGCCACCACTGCTGAATGTGTGGTATTATATCTGTGTGTGTATTTGCATGCGGGTTTCCCATGATAATCTTTGGTGCATAGAGAGAGTTGGCAGGTATTGCAGGCAGGCCACCAGGTAAGCAGCGGAGAAGAGTTGAAGGGTTGTAATGAGGTCACGTGATGTTAACTCTCATCAGTGAAATCTGATTTATGTGGGATTATCCAGTTGCTGTGCCATATGAGAGAACTGGGTAATTATAGTCCCATTCTTAAAACTAGTAACTTATTGGAGTAGTAGTCACTTTACATTAAAACAAAATGGTTAAAATCAGTCGCAGTTGATCCCTGCCTATATTTTCAAATTTACAGAAAAGTCCATTTTTCTTTTCTCTTTTTTTGCTTCGTGGACTTGTTGGAGCATCTTCTGGTAGAAAACGCAACCCATATACGGAGGCCTTCATAGAATCAGCCGTTTCCAGTTCTAGTCCTGGCCCGATTACCTTTGACTGCCAAATACAGGCCAATAGAGCCTATTTAAAAGAAAAATAAATAAAATACCTAAAAGACTGCTGACTGACCAGTGCAACATTGGACGACTGGTGGTTGTTAGGCAGCCAATCCAGAATCTCTCTCTCCTGCCTTGGTGCTGATTGGCCATATCCTTTAAAGAGGAGATGAAGAAGAGCACAAGTGTGCTATTTCTGTAGTAGTGCTGAGACCATTTCCACTGTATATCAATGCATATTAAAATGACACAAATTTCAGTATTGTTTCGGTTCATAATCTGTGGAACCTAAACATAAAACTCATTTATTACTAAAGAATGTAAGGGTTAATAATCTATAACAATATAAAAAAAATCTAGAAATATGACCGTGGAAAAGTAAGAAATGTAAACTGTTGAAGCTCTGACCTTAAACACACTGCTTCTAGTGACACCATTGGAAAAATCATACAAAATCAGCCAAGATCTGAAGAAAAGATTAGTCAAAGTTTGATTCATCCTTAGGTACAGATACCAGATGCTTGATGATGCCACGTTCATCTGTTCAATAATTAAACTTAATAAACTGGTTCTGTGTCCCAGAGATGGACCTGTGTTGCTGACAAATTGTGGAAATGATTTGGCAATCCTTTCCAACCTCCATCAGAAAAAATTTAGTCTGCTTTGGTTTTGACATTCATATTTTTCCTCTTGATTTTCAAAGAAAAGGAAAGTAATTTGGCTGCTATTGGTGACGTTGAGAACAAGACAGTCATAGTGTGAAAACCGAAAAAGCTGTAACCAATTAAATCACAATTTTTTAACAATTTTTTCAGGCTTAGAAGTGATTATTTTTTAAATTAAAGTTACAAAAGCTTCCCCCACACACACAATATTTAAATAGAGCATCAAAAGTAAATCTAAAGCATAAATATACCATTCTATTTTTTTTAAAGCCCTATGAGTAAAAATTGCACCCTTGTTTTTTCTTTTTTCTTTAAATGTGGAGTTGAATTAAACACCAAGGTTGCCATATAACATTCATGCGATTTATTTATTTATTTATTTTTAATCGATGGCCATGCAAAGCATTCAACAACCTACCTGTTGTTACAGCCAGAAAAGCCTCTCATTAGATGGACTTTAAAGCTTAGGAATAGTACGATGAAAGCATTTAGTGGGTTAACAGATCTGTATTCCTTGGTACCAGAATCTTCCTCGGGTCGTAGTATCTGAGGTGTGCATGTGAGGGAGATAGAAAAAGTTTCTCATCTAAACATCAACTCATCTAAAACCACAGTATTTAATACCACTGTGCGAGTTCTACCGGGTATTACTCAAAACTGACACCCGTAGTTATGTAAAGACTTATGAAAACCAGGTGTTCAGAACCTGCTCCATTATGGATTTACTGTAATGCAGTTCTTCTTTGACCAACTCCTTGACATTTGGGTACTTGTAGCGACTGATAATAGAAACTTTTACTTTCGTCCACGTCTGTGTGATTCAGGAAACGCTGTAGCTCCACAAAAGACTGGTGTTGGTGTGTGGGCTGTGCTATGTACCTTGCACTGTTGCATTGGGACATAATCTCAGCTCTCTCTCTCCTTTTTTTTTTCCTCTCTTCCCTCACACTCCTGGCTGCTCGGAACAGAAGGCGTTATCAAGCCAAAGTAGTGTTTGAGCTATTAAAAGGTGACCTCTTTTTTCTGGGTCATTACCAAAAAAGAATGGATTGATTCTAGTTATGAATATCCAAAATTCTTGACAGAGAGGGATGAGAATGGAGAGGCATATTTCTTGCCTCGGGGAGGCTAGGAGGGGTTGAGATGAAATGGAGCAGGAGGTTGTGGGGGGGTTTTAGTGGGGTGGTGGTGGTGTGGATTTGTAAGGGTAGCGAGTTGGTAAGGACATGGAAGTGGTTGCGGCGTGGGGAGGAAACCAGGAAGACAGAGGCGCGCAGTGTGCTCTCTGGTCAAAGGGGGACACAACGGTTACGAGAACACCGCAGAGGAAGATCTTGTGACGGGGTCACGAGAAATAAATCAGACAGTAAGTTGAGGAGTGATCTTGTTGCTCGTCTGCAGAAGCAGGATGCAGCCAATGCCACACTCTGTATTTGACTTTTCTTTTGTTATTTATTCTTTTCTCCATGTTTGGTTTGCAGTACTAATTAACATCAGTGGTTAGCCTTTACTGCCTTGCATTGATGGTTGGAGGAGGAGGAGGAGTCACTTGCTGCTACAGAGAGGGACTGGAAGGCCCAACTTTGAGTTGGAGGGGATAGAAAGTACTAGATGTGTGCCGATCGATCGGTCACCGATCATAATCGGCCGATTTTCGTGAAATCGGTGATTATCGGGATCGGCCGATCATTGGCTCTGTTACCGATACCGATCACCCGCATCTCATTTCCCAGCCTGTCTGTCCAGCTGTTCTCGTCTTTCCTTCACGGCGCAAACGCGCAGCAGCAAATGCTAAGCGATGTGTAAC
>CAEGAF010050465.1:0-10067 GCA_903067075.1 Micropoecilia bifurca
GCCTTGGGGTTCCTGGAGGAGCTGGAAGAAGTGGCTGGGGAGAGGGAAGTCTGGGCCTCCCTTCTGAAGCTGCTGCCCCCACGACCCGACTCCGGATAAGCGGAAGAAAATGGATGGATGGATGGATATTTCTAAAGTACTAGAAATTAGACTGAAAATACTTAGTAATATTTTGTTTTTGCAGTGTTAAAATATTTAGATTTTATATGGTTGGTCATAAGTAACACTTGTGAGAAATGATCTAATCCCAGAACACTTTTCCTTTTGGTTTAGTTTCTGGTGAAGGGAAAACAGTCCACTGTTATGTTGTAATCTAAGAGTTAAAGTCTACCTCATTCTGAAACATAGTGTCCAGATTCAGAAAGATTGTTTTTCTTAAATCAGAGAATATCAGAAAACAAAAAGATCAGGAGGCGCAGTGAAAACTTAACAGATTTTTATTTTGTTGTTTTCACCTTTAAAACAGGTGAAGCAGATAAACATTTGTCTTTTCTCTAAGGCATTGGTCTGGTTTCATTTTGACCCAGCATAAACTAACTGGAACTGAAATATGAACAATCACAAAAACATGAAATGTTTCTGCAGAAAAACCAAAAATACAGACGGTAAAAACTTTGAGCACCGATTCCATCAGGGTTGGATTAAATAACTGGACAGACCTGACAAACTGCCAGTGGGAATGTGAAGAAAGCTTTACGATTAGAGGTGATTCCAGTCTGTCTGAGTTTAAAAACTGGAGACGATGTCACATCGACATTAACAGGACAAGGGTTATGCAGAGTAATTGACAGGAGTCAGTGTGTTACCTGTAGTAAACATCTTCTTACTGAAGTAGTTTTGGAGAAAAATTGAGAAATTTTAAGACTGCATTCACACAGCAAGTTTTGATGCTCAAATTAATGACAATTATTTTTTGTCATTTGAACTATTAATTAAATGCGACAAAAGTCAGACTTCTGTGCGACTCCAAAGCAACCTGCATGGACCAACAGGTCCATTTATGATTCTACAATTCTGTGTGTGAACCGACAAATGGAATAATAATCCACACTGCAAAAACACAAAATCTTACCAAGTATTTATGTCTAGTTTATAGTGAAAATATCTTAGTACACTTAAAATAAGACAAACGTAACTTATTAGTAACTTTTCAGCAAAACTTAGCTGCTTGTTTTATAATAATGATTTCTTAATATTGATAAAAGTACTGAGATTATTTTACTTCTAACAAGGGAAAAACATTTTGTTATAAGTCAAATATTCTGTCAGTAGAAATAGAGCTGGGTTGCTAGGCGACAGGCTGGGCTTGGCGGGGGGTTGCTAGGTAAGAGTCCAGTGCCTGTTGATTGTGAAATAAGTGAACGTACTGGAACCAGTAGTTTTTTGTCAACATTAATGAATTATTGACCTAAAACAAGCTCCTATTGCTAAAAAGTTACTTCTAAGTGAATGTGTCTGATTTAAGTGATATTTGCAGTAGAAACTAAATAAAAATACTTTGTGTTTTTGCCGTGTGGGTGATTATTCCATCTGCTGGTTCACAGAGTCGTAGAGTCAGAAATGGACATGCTGCTTTAAAATACAGTCCTCCAGTTTGAGAAAACATTTCATTTATTTGTCAGATATCCAGACAACTCTTCCTCCTCCTCCTCTTCCTCCTCGTCCATCCAGGACTCTGTGCAGCTGCCATCTTGTCCCGACTCTGACGGACAAATCCCGTCGTACCGTCTGTTTTCAGAGTCCATCTGGGTCAGAGGTTTCAGGGTGTAAGTCCTCAGGAAGTCCATGGAAGAGCTTCCAGAGTCCTGATCCTCCTCTACCTCGTCTTCATCACAGGCAGCCATCGAGGCCAGGGTGACGGAGAACAAGTTGACGTCTCCAGAGAACTCCAGAGTCTCCATTTTGATTTCCTGCTGCTGAGTTACAGAGTCCTCCATTCCAGATTGATCTTTATCATAAATAAAAAGAGTTTCTGCTTTGGCCTCGTACTGGTTGGACTCCACCTCCATGAAGTCGCCCTTCATCACGTCGACTTTCCCACTGCTGTCAGCAGAACCGCCGCCTGTGGAAAGTTCTGCGTTTCTGTTCATGTACAGCTTCGCTGCAGCCTCCTCATCGCCGTCTTCGTCCTCAGAGCTGGCGTCCTTGGCGGGAGACGGAGACGGGTGGTTTCTGGTTTTTACCGTTTGGGGGATGATGGTGACTCGGTTGATGTCCGTTGTGCTCAGGGTTAGAATGTAGCTTTGCCTCAAAACGACCTGAGGAAGAGGAAATGAGAAGGCAGAAACAGGAACTGTAACTGGAAATAAACTATGGTTGGAGAGCTGCAAGGGTCAGAAGTATGGTGGCAAATCAGGGCCAAAATGGATGGAAAAAAAGGAATACATTTCCATCAAAAAACTCAAACATTTTCTAGAAAAAAACTTAAAAAGTCAAAAATTTGCAAAAAAATGAATTAGAATTTTTGAGAACAAACTTAGAAATTTAAAAGAAAAAAGAACTTGGAAAATTCTGAGTTTGAAAAGTTAAAAATTTGCTAGAAAAAATTCAGAAATATTGAGATTAATCTCAGAAGTGTTATAGAAAAAGAGACTTCAGACTTATGAAAAGGCAAAGATTTGCTAAAAAAATCTATATCCAACTTGGAAATTTCTGAGTTTGAAAAGTTGAAAATTTGCTAGAAAAAAAATCACATCAATCTCAGAAGTCTTCTTGATTTTTTAAAATTTTTGAGTTTCAAAAGTTGATCATGTGCAACATTTGAAACCGAGAACTTTTTTCAAAAGTCAAAAAATGTTGTAAGAGTTTTTGGTCGGAAACTTTTTTCTGTGAAAAGTGGCCTTAATATATATATATATATAATGTGTGTGTGTGTGTGTGAAGCCAGATAATCAGAAAAGTTACTGTTTTGTGTTTTTACAGTGCAACAATAAGGGTGACGGAGAATATGGACAGATGAATCACTATCTCACCATGAGGCCTGCCGGCATTTCCTTCAGTTTGCACAGGAATCCGGTGTAGTAGAGGCAGAAAATCACCATCATCAGGACAATCAGGGAAAAAATCAAAACAGCTGCGATGATGACTAAAACCAACAGTCCTGAAAACAATCATGGAATGACGAGGAATTCAGTCAGACTGGAAATGCTGGATCTGCCCTCTGACATCACACTGGGATTTACTTTATTTAAATGCCTATTTTTAAACTCACAGGGCTGTGAGTTACACTGCAAAAATACAAAATCTTATTGCCTATTTTTCTAGTTTCTAGTACAAATATCTTAGAATTCTTGAAAAGAAAAAACTAAATTATAAGCAACTTTTCAGCAAAATAATCAATAATTGCTTTGCATTGATGAAAATTTACAAGTTCCTTTGGCAGATTATTTCCCTTAAAACGAGACTTTTTACCATGTTATAAGTGAAATTATTTGAAAATGGAACCAGTACTTTTTCATCCATATTCAATCATTAAAATAAGCTCCTACATGTTGCTGAAAAGTCTATTGTAAGTTAGTTTTGCCATATTTCAAGTGTATTAAATTATTTGCAGTAGAAATTAAGCCAAAAATATGAGGTTTTGCAGTGTATGTTGAAGAACTGTTTCTATTTTACAGTGTTAATACAGCATTTTCACTGTAAAAAACTATTTTCGGTCCAGTTTTCACTGCAAATATCTTAGTACACCTTAAATTTCCAGCAAAGTCTGAAAGCTTGTTTTAAATCAATAATTCCTAATATTGATTAAATAGTGCTAGTTCCATTGGCAGATTGTTTTCACTTATAAACAGGAAAAATGACTTAATACTAATCTGCAAGTGGAATTAGTAATTTTTTCATGACTATTAAGGAATTATTGATTTAAAACAAGCTCATATTTTGCTGAAAAGTATCTTGTAAGTTAATTTTGTCTTATTTAAAGTGTACTAAGATATTTGCAGTATAAACTAAACCAAAATGACTTGTTAAGATTTAGTGTTTTTGCAGTGACTGTACTTTATTGAACAGAATCTGTTGTGGCCGTCCAGCTCACCGTAGTCTGGTTCTGAGATGCTGGTGAAGGCGCATTTCCGCTCGGACAGCCGCGTGTTTGTGTTCGTTCGGGCCTCGGGAAGAACCTGTACGCAATACTCCGCATGTTTCTCCAGGTTGCTGAGGTTGAAGGTCCTATTATGAGTTTTCAGCTTCTGAAAATAATTGAGATATAAATCCACGTTTTTTCTATGTTCTTCACAACTGAGTCATGTTTTCTTTAAACAGGATTATGAATCGGAGCAGCTGAGCCGTCCGGACTTGATCAAAGGGTTTGGGAGTGAATTATGTTTCCTTTTTCTCCGAGCCTTGTTTTAGCCCAGACAGTTCAAATGATGTGGAGCCATTAGATTCCAATTTATTCAATACATTGTTCACACAAATCTGAACGGCGCCATCTTGGTAGGCAAGTGAGGAAAGCATAGTGGCCCCATGGCAAACAAGAAGAAAATACATGGATACTATTGACCAATGTGTGAGAGGAATATATCTGAAAAGTAGCTGATAAAGACTGAAACATGTTAGATGAATCAGGTAAAAACATATGAACAGCATCTTCCTTTCCTACAAAGATCAAACCTTTAGTTTAAAATGTCGGAAGGTATTTTTAACTAATCTTTGAATGGAGTTTTAGCTGTAAAGTAAAGCCTAAAAAAGAAAAGAAAATCCTGCACAAAAACGTAGAACAGAGATTGCACACAGGAGGAAATCAGAAGGAAATATTTGCTGTACATAAGAGAAATTTGATGTATTTTACCCGAGTTTCTTTATTGTTTTGTTTCTTCCACAGCACTGTGAAGCTGAAATCATAGTTTATATCTTCAGCCTTTGTGTATGGATCTAAATCAGGCATGGAAATGTTCCCCTGGATGCACGTCCCACATCCGGCCACCGAGAGCAGCGGAGGACCAATCACAGCTTTTCACACAAGAACAAAATAAAAGTTAGTTTTACACGACACTCTATTAGGGCCATTGTAGACAGAAGCAAGGGAGGAGAAAACTTAGGGCAAAAAACCCAGAAATTTTGAGATTAATTTTAGCAATTTTCTTTAAAAAAATTTTAAATTTCTGAGTTAAAAAGCAGAAACCTTTCTAGAAAAAAACCATTGAAATTTCTGAGATTCTAAAGTCGAAAATTTGCTATAATAGATTCAGAAATTTTGAAATTATTCTTAACTGAGAGTTATGAGTTTAAAAAGTTTAAACTTTGCTGAAAAAACTAAAATTTTCTAGAATAAAAACTTCTGGATTTGTGAAGTTGAAAATTGGCTATTTAATACTCAGAAATTTAGACTAATTTCAGAAATTTTCGTGAAAAAAAAATCTGGAAATTTCTGACTTACCAAAGACAAAAATAAAAAAAAAAAAACATTTAAATTCCTGAGTTTGTAAAGTTAGAAATGTGCTAAAATAAACTCAGAAATTGAGATTAATGACATATTTCCTTTTTTTTTTTTAAACTTGTACATTTCTGAGTTTTAAAAGTTTTCGAATTTGAAAATCTTTTGACCTTCTAAAGTAAAATAAATTCAACGTTCAACTAAAATTGACAGATTTACTCTTTTTTTTTCCTTTGGCTCAGCTTCACAGACATTTATGTATGAAGGCTTTTGTCATCTATTAAAACATAAAAGTCAAACGGAAACCGTTCCCTGAGGTTCAGTCTTCACTGATCAGTAGTGAAACAAATTTGGGCGACCTGAGCTATTCTTATACATTTTGCATATAGGAATATTAGAACCTTTCCGAGGCTCAGAGTTCATATGTGGATGTTGACTTACTTTCTGTTAAAGGCCAGAAGGTGATTGTAGCGCGAGGAGACTTTGTGTGGTTGTAGGAAGCCTCGACAGCCAGTTTGTGCTGCTCCTTGGGGTTCAGTTTCAGCTTGCAGGATGTTGAGTTTACTTGAGAAACCTTTCTGTCATGAACCCCAAAGAAAACAAAAACTGTTAATTTTACGTCTGCGCAGCAAAAGAAGCAGCTGAACAGATGCCGTCACACCAGTAGAGGGAGCTTAGCGATGCTTTTGACTTGTTCTTTTGTTCTTTTTCCAGTCTGGTGCGATTATTCAGCGACGGGAATCAATTTAAAAGCAGGACTTGGCTGCACATGTTTAGTGCTTTTCGACATTTCAGCTGCCTGTGAAACCTTGGACCGCAGGACTTTTCTGTCCCAACTTGGCCCAGTATCAAAGGAACAGTTTTTTTATTTTGGGTTCTTCTTTGGCTTTTATCACTTGTGGCGTCCCTCAAGGCTCTATTCTTGGTCCACTACTTTATAAACCTTACTACTGTTAGCATGTAGCACTAAAAGTAGTGGATATTCTGATCCACTACTTTGCTGTTGATATTCAGATTTGTTTGCCAATTGAGCAAGATAATCACTCTTGAACTGTCTGAATTATATTAAAACTGGGTAGAAAAGAAAATGACGATCTTGACCCTTTGCTGTCAGGAATATGTTTTACTTTAAACTGTGGAGACTGCTTTGAAATCCGGGTTTTTTTCCAATTAAGAGAAATTTCCAGGATGACGTCAGATCTTCCAACCAAAGATCTTGAAAAAGTGATTCATGCTTTCATTGAATCTTGGTTGGATTCTTGTAATTCATCGTATGTTGGGTTAGAAACATCATCTCTGCATCGCCTACACACCAACCAAGCTACTAAAAGTATCTGGTTCCGGCTTCCTATTCGTTTAGGACTGATTTTAAGATTATATTGCTTAATTTTAAGGCCTTATATTCCTGTGACATTAACATCCACACTCCAGTTTGAGCACCAACCAGTATTTCTCCTTTGAGATTTTTAAATATTTGCTTGCTATAATCAGTTCATGGTGATTGTAAATTAGCATTTTGTTTAAACTTTATTTTAAAATATGGATTTCAGGTGTTTCATGCAATATTTGAATCTTGTGATTCCTGAGTTGTTTTTGATCACTTTAATAAATGCTTTTTCATCTGAGGGGGAGAATTTGGGTCACATGTTTAAAATAAGATCCTCATGTGATGATTTAGAGGTTGATTTGGAAACAGGCTGAAGTTTAGGGAACTGATTCTACTGTAAAGTTAAACCAGCAGCAAAACATCCAGATCAAATCATTTCAGATTTTTATTTCCAATTGCAGTTATAACATTTCTTATCATGGTAAAAATAATGATTTATTGTTCTTTCAATAAATTCCAATGTTAAGAAAACCCCCAAACTATCATAATGTTTGGATTTTTATGTTTTAATCTCTGTTCTTGCCTGTTCTTGCCTCTGGTTTCTAGCCTCAACTTGTAAAGAACATTTGTGCCTTTACACTTAATATCTGTACTGTACATTTTATCCCCTTTTGTGCTACATGGATTTTGAGCCTTTTCAGCCTCTTGGACTTGTATACAATAGTGTAGTAAAGGAAAGATATTTTTCACAGGACTGTGGTTACCGACTGTAGGAGTAGTCTACTGAATCCTTTTTTTCTTTTTGGACCAAGGTGAAAACGGCTGCTTGTTTTAAGAGTTGCTGCAGAGTGTTTGGTTTGTCAAAACACTTGCTTACTTTTTAACTCTGGGTTATTAGAACTGCAATGATCGACCAAATATCCATTTGTTTTATGTCTTTGTGAACAGAGGAGAGCTGATGAAAGAAGCGTATTACAAATTAAGGTTTTTTAAGAGCAGTATTTGTATTTGTGAGGCTATAATTGCTTTGAAGAATGGGCCTATTAGATTAAATAATAAATCAAATAGCTATATGAGTAATTAAAATTATTTTCATAATTTCCAGTTGGACAACAATAGTTAAATAAATGCTCCCCTTTAAGAGTGAAAAGCCAACAGCTTGAAAAACACTACAAACATTTGACAGGTGTATGAAATCGTTTGCAGTCGCTGCACCTTTTGCCCGTTTTCCCTGTCTAAGCTGAGTGATTAATATTTTTAAAAAGAATTTTGGTTATTTTGGATATTAAAAATGTTTTCCGGTATTAAATATTCTTTAGAAATTAAAGTTTCTTTTATCTTTGAGTGTGTACCTGCATTAATATCAACATTAAATTATCTCAGAATGACAATATTATAACTCCTGGGACAATTTATCCTCCAGCAAAATTTGCAATCCTGAAAGGCTAATGACACACATCTGCAACCATAGAGCATTACATAGTTCTTACATAGTTCTTATCACCACTTTTTATCATTATCACAATAACAATATTTACAGTTTTTACTTATTTCAGTAAACAAAAATTTCCTCTCTTTCAGTTTTCGTTATTTCTAGGTAACTATGACACAAACAGCTGTTGAATACAGAAAATGCCATTTTCTACCATAGTTATGGCGCCCCATCTAGCGCGGCGCCCCTTTGCCTCGCATGTAGAGCACATACTTTTTTGCGCCACGGTGACACAGATATTGTTTTAAAATATGGCCAACTCCCAGCTCCATTTATTTCCTTGCAGGCCAGGACAGTATTAAATGCATCTGGAATGAGTAAGATAATGGAGAAATTCCGATTTTTAGTGATCAGTTGGAGATGATGATGAACAAAAAAACCGTTAAAAATGCCACATTCATCATGATTTCCATGTAAAAAATGAATCACATTGTTCAGCTAGATGTGAACCCTGAGAGGGCGAGGCGACCTGAAACCGAAACCACATCCAGGTGTCGTTTTCAGAGAGCAGCAGGGCCCAGCAGGGCCCGGCGAGGCGCTGGAAACGGCTCTCACTGCAGGAGGGAGGCAGAAACCAACCGCCATGTGTCAGATGTTCCATCAAAGAGGCTCCAGTCAACCACATGTCTACAGACACACTGAGTGAAAACGTGACCGGATTAAAAGGTCGCGGTCGACCGTGGAGGACACCAAGCAGAAAAACTCTCAGAAACAGGCACGATTGGTTGGTCTCTGAAGTGAATGCAGGCACAAAACAGGCGTTTTTCCACTAAAGCTTAGTCTTATTTTGGTGTAACATTTTGATGGTCTTTGTTTTTAAGTGTGTTTGCTAATTTATATTAGTTATAGACACGTACGTGGCATGTTATTGTTTACGTTCGGGAATTTCGCGCATGCGCACAATCCTGCAGTCTGTTACCGTAGAACATTTCCTCTTACAAAATGAAACCCGGATATTTTGTATTATTAATTTTGCGCAACAGCAATTGGGAAAATAACGCAGAAAACATTTTAACATTTTATTCATTTTTCTCCACGCCACGCACAGACCCGTTGCCATGGCTTGGTAAATTCAAGCTAGTGTAACTAGCTGACCTACTTCCGTGTCCCTCACTATGTTTATTTAATTAAAACTTTTCTCTGACCTATGAAATGTGCTTACTGTATTGTATTGGAAATATTAGCTTAATTATGCTAGTTTTAATGATGTTTAACTTTAGCACATGTTGAAATATTAGATTGATCATAATTGTTTAGAGTAGGCCTCAATTTAGATTATATAACTTAATCAGAAGAGCAATTTTCTTAGATATAATGATTACGGTTTGATTAAAATTAGTCTTGGCTGTTGAGTTTTTTATATTAGATCACATTCTTAAGAAATTTAAGACATAATCCTCTGAAAATTCTCCTAGTTCATTGCAGCCAAAGTAGAAAACTAATCAGAAAATATTGACCGTCATAGATGTTTTAGTAATGAAGCTGCTCATGTCTGTTTTATACGAGTTTGAAGATATTATATAAAGCGTGTGCGAATTTTTGCAATCAAAATCTGCTGTTTGATGCCCTGGGTTAGAGGAGAGGTCAGGAGAGCTGTGTGGTTCAGGAACCAGTTTGATTTGAGGCAGTTTGAAATGAGAAACACAGACAGCTGATAAACTTTGGTGCCGTTTTCCTTGAGTAAAATGTTTTCCTATGAAATGAACACATCTATTGTTCGTACCCTGGGAAAGTACGCAGGGAGGATTAGACGGCAATGAATTCATCTCTTGACCATTCCTTGACCTTGGTAGCTGACGTTACATTGCTTAGCCAATCAGAGGATCACGTTACATTGCTTAGCCAATCAGAGGATCACGTTACATTGCTTAGCC
>CAEGAF010050503.1:0-27887 GCA_903067075.1 Micropoecilia bifurca
ATGGCGATATGCAACTATTATAATCAAAATAGTTCCTGAGGTTTTCTTCATTGTGCCTAAATATTAAAGTTGCTACACTATTACATTCAAAATTTTTTGACTTGTTAATATTCATAAACATGTTACATTTCAGTAAAAAAACAAATGTAAATTAAAATATGGTAACCTAACTAAAATATAAAGTATATATATATATATATATATATATAAATATATATACATATTTGAGCTTTTATTATACTGACAGAAAATGACACGTTTTTCAAATATGACAAAGTTTGCTCAAAGCAATACATGTATACATATAACATATTTATCTGAGTTGTTTGCAGTACTGTCACAAAATGTTAGAAGTCACAAAACTTTCCCAGCACATAATCTGAACTTTAGCTTGACACGGTCCTTTTTTTTTTCTTATTTTTGTTTATTTTTCTGTTTATTTATTGTTTTACTTCAGCTACGAGACTGTGCACGGATGAATGCCGCATCTTGGGACACTCTGACCAGTGCTGGATGCCCCCCGTCTCCTCGCCTGCATCGTCCGCAGACTACCGAAACAACATGTACATCCCCGGGGAAGAGTCCTCCCAGCCACCCCAGCTAGATGATGATGAGTCTTCGGTGGACTCAGAGAATCGCAAGAGTTTCTCCACATTTGGCAAGGAGTCTGGGAATGAAGAGCTAGATCTCAGTGGAGGAGGAGGAGGAGGAGGAGGCGATGCAGCAGGGGGAGGGGCTGGATCCCTCCTCACAGAGATGAACTCTGTATTCCAGCGACTCCTGCCCCCTTCCTACACTGAGTGCACTGAAACAACCACATCCTCATCAACCACAGAGAGGGCAAGCAGTCGTGGTGGCAGCATTGCAGGTAACTATAGTAACAACGCTGTTCCTCAAGACAGCCGTAAAGGTTTGCTCCCTGGTGGTAAAGGTCCTGCTTACCCTCCTGGTGTAGCCGCATGGGCTGCTAATACACACTACTTAAATCCAGGGAACACATCTGTGGTGAACAACCATGTTTCCTCCTCCTCCTCGTCTCCCTCTTCCTCCTCAACCTCCACCTCCACCAATGGACAACCACCACACCTGAAATGGCTGCCAGCCATGGAGGAAATCCCAGAGAATTACGAAGAGGATGACTTTGAGGGTGTCTTCCATCAGGGTCACCAAAGCAGCAAGCGCAGGGACAGTCGCCACGAGGCCGGCATTGATACTAGCGAGCTGGCCCAGGAGATCAACAAACTGCTGCAGGATGTCAGACAGAACTGAAGAGGGGGGGGGACAGAGAAGGCCATGAAGGATTTCACCACATTCTGGTACATTCTTGTTTATTGTGCCAAGCTAAAACTGTATAACGACAGGGTTTATTGATTGCTCGTCAGCAGCTTGTTTATGGTACCAGAGTTTCTCTTTGCCTCAGTGATGAAGACTCGCAGAAAACGTGAGGCATGGCTCTGAAATTCTGAAGCACTGAAAGCAAGAACTCAAAGAGCCAATTGTTCAAAAGCTGCTTGAATGAGCGTTTCCAAATGAATATCCACTGAAAAAACAAAAAGTATCCTTTCTTCATTTGCAATGTTTACTGCAGCGTGAACAGACTTGGAGAAACCAACTGTTGTGTGAACTAGGTTTTTGATTCTACAGTATACAATATTGTATAGTGTGTCTGTGGAAAAGGCAAACTCACTTGAATATTGTGCCATGTCCTCTGTTTGTTACTATGGAATGTAACTGTACAATTTGACCTTTGTATTTCAAAAATACACTCTTTTTTACTTCTATATATTTATATGTGTCGATCTATGTATGTACAGAAAAAGGAAACAAATGTCTATTTTTTATATTTGTCACTGCATGTCTTATCTTTTATTGTGTCCCTGTGTCCTTTGCCCTTTTTATTTTGTAAAAAAAGAAAGAAGTATTTAATTTTGATTTTTGAATGTGTGTTTTGTGTGTGTGTGTGTGTGTGTGCGTGTGCGTGTGAATATTAAAATCCTAATTATTCAATGCAGTTCCATGTTGGAAGTGATTTTGTATGGTAACACTGTGACCAGTGGGTGATGAATAAAGTGGAGGGGGATTCATAACAAGGTTTAATTGAATTTTTTTCTCTTTTTTTAGTGCTTAACATCTCTTTCCCATGTGTATGTTTTATTAAATTAAACCTTTATGATTGTATTGGTTTGCCACGCTTTCACTTACCCTTCTGTCTCTTAGCACCCCCTAATGCTCAGCCTCAGAACTGCAACAATTTTACTGTGCGTAAATCTCTACACCCCAACCTTCTTCAGACCCTCATCCTATTATTTACACATGCATGTCTCAGCTAATCAACATGACATTAACTGTGAATTGATTCCCAAATGGTCTCTTTAAATTGAACTACATTTGAGCATTGATTGAATTTCATAGCAGGAGTCCTCAGTTTCTCTCGTTGAGAAAGCATCACACTTATACTAAGTAGTTTATGCTTGGCAAATGAACAGCATCCGATGATGAGAAAATGAAAGCATGATATTGTGCAACAAAGTCATACGGACCCATAATGCAATTAAGAGAAGCACACGAGTAGCGCGCCTCCCTGCTCTCCCGCTCACTCTGCTTGTGATTACGAAGGGCTTTATCTTTGCTTAATACACTTAAGACTGCTTAGTGCTATGCACACACAGAGGAAAATGTACCTCTTTAAGCTGGAAGAAAATTAACCCGGTGAGGCGTGGCTTCAATAAGGTAAAGTTTAAAAATTGCATACATGTAAAATACAACCGCGCGAGGGTCGGGCAGGCATCTGTTGCGTGTCGTGCGCCTCCGGAACAAGAGAGAAACACATGGAAACACCTCGCTGTCTGCAGTCCGTCTGTGGGCGAACCAAACTTGCTTGAAAGGACTTGATAATGAGCTCATTTGTCTTCATCATTAAGTAGTTCAAGCTTCAATGAGCAACAAGCATTAGCTTTTGAGAGTGAGAGAAGCTAGAGTATGCTAGGTGCTAAGCTATTTCGGCCTCGTTTTATTGCTTTGGATGTTTAAGTATCAAAATATTATGCTAATTCTGAGGTTTATGGGTGACTTCATGTCTTCTGGTGTACAATTACATCTCTAGATCTTAAGTATTTCTCTGTAGTTTTCACCCCTAAATGTCTTTGCTCTCATTGGTCAGTTTATTGGGTAAAAATGAGAAGATGTGTGACAAAACATTGTTAAGCTAAGACTTTGCTAATAGATGACTTTACAAGCTTTACTCACTCAAACTCTTTTACAAACTGCTGCTGGTGATGCTTGATCTTCTTTGAGTGGTACAAAGACGAAGTTTTAGTAAATCGTTAAAATGTGAAGCAAACTAAATAAATAAAGCAAACTAGCTGTGACAATGAGCTTGTAAGTCACTAACATACTCACTTTTAAAGATAAAAGTGAGTATGTTTCACACAATAATTTTTGATTTAATCCCTTAACTGTCACGTTCAAAACGCTTACATGTTGTCTAATTGGTCTTTGATGAGGCAGGTGTTCTCATGACAGTTAGGAGTTACAAACAGATAATACTCAAAATGGAAATGCAGTGAATAATATGCTGTCCAATAGAAACTGAGGTAGATAATGTGCTTGGGAGGGACAGACAAGTTGAAGATTAGACCTTGGAGGACTTCACTGTTCACCTCAACCCCACTGACCATTAAACACTGAAGGAGTATGTTTACGAAAGTGGCTGTGCCTTTGGTTGCAAATAAATAATAGGATGCAAACTGCCAGTGTAAAAGCTATGACCGTGTTTGTCATCTTGGTTTGTCTGGTTGGAGTTGGTGAGAAGCAATCGTCTTTTCCCCGTTTTAAACACGCAGTGCAGATAGATCCAAATATTAGCACGGCACTGTGCTCGTTACAAAAAGTTTTAAAACAGCTGCTTTTCTGGACTTTTTTAACATCTTGGTAAACTGATTTTGTATTAGATAAATGTGTTCCCGTGCGTAATAAAAATCTCCCTCGTTACTTGCCAATTCTTAACACCAACATGTTATTTGCAGTGTGATATTGTGTTCTCTGCATTTTCAATCTCTAAGGCTATGAAAGTACCAACGAGTCCTCCTTTTTTAATTTCTGAAATTCTAAAAAGCTATTTAATGAAGCAGAATAACAGAAGTTATGTTGTGTGTTCTGTTTCAAAATGAGATTGGCAGCATACGATGTATGATTTTTGGCAATGAGACATTTTTTGGCATAGGGTAATGGCGTGTGTAATAGAAAAGAAAGAAGACTACACACACAGGGAAGGAACTAGCAGCACCATTTATTACTACTCATGTAGTTAATTTTACACGAACACAACGTGGCACTGATAGGATGTTGAAATATCAACTCCAGCTTGTTATTGTCCCGGTAAACCCACCAATAAATTGTTTGTCAGTCTCACTTGCTTTTTCATTCACACCCCAAAACCTCCTCTCCTCTATTATCTCTCACCCTGTCTGCATTCCCACATATCTCACTTTCATCTTCTGGCTATTTCTGTCTGTTCATCTGTCTGTTTGATACTCGCATGCACACACACCCATAAATATTCCCCTTCACACATAGGCAAGCACACACACATACACACACACACAAATCCAAATCCCAGCAGCGCCGTCCTAGGCTCATATCGCATCTCCACGTCCCCACAGACATTAGCATTTGTAATGCTCTTCTGGTGCTTCATCTCATCCTGTCATTCTGTGAATCCTCACTAATCATAAGGCTTTTTTTTTACTAATTGTTTTCCTCACATCACCTTGACACAAGCATTAAACACACACCTTTTCGGATGCATCTTTTCTTTAAGACAAGCTTCAAAATATCGACAAGCTCCCAACATCCCCCATACCAAGTTGATTTACTGATTTTTTTTTTATTATGACAGGAAATTAAGAAGGTGTGGAGTTTGTGGTACGTGGGCTTATTGGGTTGGCTGACCTGAAATCAGCTTTTCATCTGAAGTCAAAAACAGTACTCTGACCCACAGCACAGGTCTGCTGGCCCATGGTGGAGAAACAGGATATTGGCCAGCCTGTAATATAAACAGAGAGAACAAGTCGGGGTGACACAAAACAGCCAGGATGGAATGCTTTATCTTGTTCAACGTACTTCTTGTTCAGATATTTTTATCAGGTGGTTCACCTTCAAAAAATATATATATATATATCATTGGCTGTGTTACTGTGAGGAGAACAAGATAGACCAGTCTTAGAAGAAAGAAATAGTTTTTTTTTGTCATTCTAGCCAGGGAAATTTAGAAAAAACTACTAAAGAAAAAGATAAATGAATGACTGATGTAAATTCATCAGCACGCCACCTCCTGAAATCAAAAAGCAGTTGCTTAATATTATTATTCATAATGTTTTGAGGAAAGTTTATTTTTGTCCCTTATAAAGTAACGTAATCAACGATCACACACATTTAAAATGACTTAATAATCTAGTTTAAATCCATAAACTCTGACATTTGAGTACATACATATGTGATCATTCAAAATATAATTTTACATAATATAAAAATAAACGACCACAAGGAATAATCAGCATAAATCTGAATGTATGTGTTTTGGCTATGTTAATACAATATCAGGATGTATTTGTCCAGAAGATGGCACTGTGGGACTTGTATATATCAACAAGCAGCAGATAGCGAGCTTTCAAGCCAGCCCTCAAACCTCAGCCTCACATTTGGACATGACCTGCAGAAGACTTGTAGAGTGAGGTGGTAAGTGCTGAGCCTGAGTCATTTTGTCACTCTAATTGCATATTGGTTCATCCATCTACCAGTGTGCCCTCTTTGATTTTGTTCAGGAAGGAATTGTGAGACGTTAATTCTCCTCATTTATTTATTTATTTATTTATTTCCAAGAGAGAGAAAAAGAGAAAGTGGATGAGTGCTTCCACTCATTGTCGTGCCGGGAAGTGTGCGTGTGAAAGATTGCAAGTGTGAATATGTGTGGAGATAAGCTGGTGCAGTGTGCTCTGCGGGTTGGTGCGCATATGTGTGTGTGTGTGTGTGTGTGAATGGTTGTGTTTGCGGTACTCTCTGCCTCTAATAAATATCCCCATCCAGCGTGCCATTTAGAATTGGAGTGTAGCCAGATGCATGCGCTCTCCCTTACCTCGTCTCCCGCTCTCTCTTTGTACAATTGGATTAGTTCAGAGTGATATGGACTACGGACAGAATCTCGCTGCTGCAGCCAGTTACTTGGCCCGGCGCCACATCGTACAGATGCATGCACACAGACAAGAACGCTACACACAAATGCAAAATATCCCAGTATTGTCACTAAACCCAGAGGGTGAGCGAGTTGTTGAGATATGCAGATGGCTTAATTACTGCATATGTACAGTCACAGTGGTTCATGTGAGCCTGTGTGTGACAGCACTGAATTAAAGTAAGATTTTGTTTTTTTTTTGTTCAGGGTTTTGACTTTCTGTCCTGGCCCAGATATTTAGCATCCAGAAGTGAAAGTGCATTACGTACACACTTGGCTGTTTTAACTAAGTAGATCAAAAAGAGTGAAATCAAACGTCAGATCGCTTCTGAAATTTAGTATTACTTTAATGTTTTGATGGACATATGGTTTTATTTTCAATAACTTTTTAAATTTGATTCAATGTGTTTGGATGTTGTAGGCGGGTTGCGCTGATGACTAGGCTAAATTCAGCCTCTTTGAAGACGGCTGGATCTACTGGATCTTTTCCTTTTAGGGAGACGTTTGAAAGAAGGGATTTTTAAAAAGAAACTATGCAGAGCACAAATAAGAACTTTGAGTTCTCCTCAGTCAAGAGTCAACATTTACCAGACAACAAGGATTTAAACTGTGACAGGATTTTCGCAGAACTGAGTTGTGTGGATTGCACAAGGCTTTAAAATGAATGAAAAGTCGAATTCTACAAACGATCACTGCGGAAACTTAAAAGACAATATGAGGGAAGCTAAAAAAAAAACACCCAAAAATAAACATGGCCAACTACACAGCCCTGTGGAACTCACTTGTTAAGAGAAACCACTTAGCATGTGACTTCTGAAGGTAAATTTGCTGCATTGATTAATAGACTTATTGCTTATCGCTTGCATAGCTGAAAGTGAAGGCCTCTATTTTCTTCCCCTTATACTGGGAGTTGGAAGCTGACAACTTTAGGATCCACTGTGATCAATAATTGCGGCATTTTGTTTTGACTCTCAGGCCCAGATGCTGAATCCTCACTGATATTTTGATGCATTCTTTTTTTTTTTTGAAGCTTTTCCTTGATTAGAGTGTTGTAACATTGAACAGAAGAAGCAGCTTGGTAGGTTATTCTCTTACCACACAGTTTTCATTTAATTTCCTCTGTGGCTAAAGCCGAACCAGAGAAGACAGCGAACGCCTGTCGGCTTTCCTCGTCTCTAGGATTTGACTTTTGCTTCTGATGCCAATACATAAACATGTTTTTCATGGAGCAGTTGCTCTATGACAATGAGCAGAGACAAAAGTGGAACTGCAGAGTTATTTCCCTGATGACCCGTCTCCCCCAGGTGACCTACTTCCACTATGGGTTAAGTCAGATTCCATCCTTTCAGTAATTCATCTTGCTTTACTCTGTGTGGGTGTGAGTGTGTGTTTGTTTTTAGGTGGGAAAGAGCATAGACTTATTTTTATACTTCAGATTTATTTAAGATTTATTAATCAAACAGTGTAACAGTAAAATAAAAATGTTTGTGTGTTTGTGTGTGTTCAGTACTGAGGTTATGCTAGATGCCAGTTGCACACTGGTCAACAGGAACACTGAGCCCACTTGACCTGATTTATTCGAACCAAGAAATCAGTAACAGAGGCTCAAACCAGTAAAATGTTTTTTTTTCTCAGCCCAGTTGGACTCTGTGTGGTTTAATGAAAGTCTGATCTACAGCATGACGTGATCGGCCCCTTAAGTAAAGAAGCAGAGCTATTCTGGATATGTTTTTGAGTTTTGGAACAATAACAGCCTCAGTATCTATGACTTAATGCCAGATACTGCACATGTCAAACATGCCAGTTTGTGGCCACTAAATTATTTACAAGAGTAGAAATGTGTCACGTTCCATTTCAATTGTTAAATTTGAAGCCCTTTTTGATATAATTCAAGTGAATAAAGTTTGTATTTGAGCATTGGGAATGAACAATGAAGAGATCTGTTTAACAAAAAGTCAGACTACGAAGTTTTAGTTCAAAAATATTTTATATATATTGGCTTTGAATGATCTTAGATGTTTCTTGGATTCATAGTACAGAATCATGCATGTCTTTGAAAAAAAGACCAAGAACGGAGGGATGACGGGTGAATACTCCCATCTCAAACAAGTATTGTCTTTAATCTTCATGCCAACAGGTTATATGATTTCTTCTAATTTTCCAACCACACATAAGTTTGATTTTTCTTTTTTTTGTCTGTAACCTCTGGGTTCCCTCTCTAACTACTGCCACACAGGATGTTCTATTTGTTTTTTCTAAATTAAATGCATCCCTGCAGGAGAAACTTTAACTTGTAAACACAAGGGTTTCAACAAATCTTTTTTTCGTTTTTTACATATTTGGGGAAATCATTTCATGCATCCACTCATTGTTGATATTTGTTTAACTATGAGGGGTTGAGCTTATACTACACGACTGACTGTCACACTTCCCTTTATTACAAGTAGCAGACATTTTCAATCATCGCATACCAATAATTTTACTACAGATACATAAAAATAATTGCATATTTATTTTTTATCCATCTGATCCTACAAATAATAAAGCACAAAATAAAACTCTTATATCCATGGCTGCTGTCAATTCTGAAAGAGAGAAGCAGACATTAGTGTGTGCTTCTTTCTTTGGCCCTTAATCACTCAGAGGACCAATACTTTCCCGGCTTAATTATGTGATTTGTAATTATAGAATACATAAAAACTAGGATTGATCTCACCCAGACTTGACAAAGGATCCTCATAAAAACACTTAAATGCAAAGGGATTAATTAACATATAAAATATGTATTAATGTCAAGTTTCGCTAAAAATAAGTTACACAAAATAACAAAGAGTCGTCTGGGAACTGAAACAGTCAAACTTCCCATCAGCACACTGGAGACAAGTTAAATAAGGGCTAAAGTCAAGGTATTTTTCCTGAGCAAAGGTTGGCCTCAACTAATTGGTTTTTTTTTTGCAATTAGATGCCACATGGAAAAATCGTTGAGAAGACTAAAATCCTCAGAATAAGATGAAGGAATGTACAAGCTGAGAAGTGGCTTGAGTCACAGAGATATGGGGACAGCGGATTAACAGAGACATCAGGCACATCTCAGTGGAAGGTGAAACAGTATCCAGATGGCTTTTGATAAATTGAGGCCTGATTGGGTCACATAGCCGTGGCTGTGTGAAGATCAAAGACTTAGAACCCCTCAGAAGACCCAAGCAGTTGCGTCACACACAGTGCATTCCTGATCAAAATGGGTTCCTGCATCGCCTGATATCAGACAGAACTGACAACTCGTTACATCCTATTAGGTAGACAGATTTAAATGTCTGCACATCGGCAAGAGCAGCAAAATTGCTTGAAACATTGCCACGAATCTCAAGAGATTGCAAAACAAAAGCATTTTGTGTTTTCAGAAAGAGAATTCAACTCTGAATTGAAACATTTATGACCGTAAAAACGCTTGTCCTAGGGATTAAGTCAATTAGTCGGTTAGATATTTACTTTTTTAGTACGATGGCTGTTGAGTTGGAAAGCATACCTCTGCTGAGAAAAAGACAAAAAAAAACATTTGCAAAAAAGTTGTTACTACACGGAAAAAAATTGTATTGAAACTTCTGGTGTTTATACTTTTACTGTGGCCCATCCACTTGTTCCAATAGGGACTTAATGCATAATCTTCTAAGACATTTCTCAATATCGGAATACACTGAGATAGAGATTATTGACCCTTTTTCATTTCAAAATCTCTCTAAATTGCTGGACATGGAGGAATGTTTTGGGATCGATTTCCATTTCCTGATGAAGTTGACCATATTTTTACATAAAACCCTATGAGAAACCTTTTTTTCTATTTTTTTTCTGCCGGTGTGGACTCTGTGGAAGTTTTTAATTTTACCCAACCACTAACATTTGGCCATGACATATGTATGTTCGACACTATGACGTTTACTGGAAATTGCCTGCGCTGTAAACAACCACGCTCCGCTGCAAAGAGAGAAGTATCGAGCTGATGGAGCAATGAAGAGAAAGGAGAATGGAGTGGAATTGCATAGAAAGGCAATGACAAGGCTAATAATTTTATACATTTCATGGTAATTTCTGAGCATCAAACTCATCCAACGGCTCTACACATGAACAGAGTGGAAGAGATAAATTCTTCAGATAAAAGGTTTTTAGTGGTTGCTGTGCTCACAAATCTTTATCTGATGTCAGTTTCAGTTACCAAGTTATATCAACTGGAAAACATACTTAGCTTTTGTGCTGTGACAATGAAACGGTTAATTTAACTCAACTTACAGATTCTTAGATGAGTGCGATGGGGAAAATCTGATTATGAAGACGAGTAATTATTTCATGTTTTTTTTTGTTTTTTGTTTTTTTTTCAGTTAAAACACATGGAACTGGTTGAAGTGCGTTCTACACACCGGATAACCAAGGTAGCAAGATGTGTAATTTTCATAAATGTTGTCCAAAATAATAAGAACTCACTCAAGCCATTTGATTAATAATATTTAAACACTGTAACCTTCACAAAAATGATATTTACTGTATGATTATTAGTTTGCATTTGTTTTATATCAGTAATTAACTTCGCATTGTAATCATGCTATCAAATTGAGATTAGAATATTTATTTCAAGGTAAAACAAGAAATGATGAATTATTAACAATAACTATATCAATAATTGTAGAATGTCAGATTATTATTAAACACTTACAGGTAACATTGCTGTCATTGTTTTAGGTTGATGATTTAATGTGAATTCCACTTTTATGCGAATAATGTGTTTTCATTAAGATGGACATGATAATGAGTGACATGATAATGAGTGAGGGACTGATAATGAGTGGTGAGCTGGGCAAAGATCAGGTTGGTGGAACATGTCAGTCTTTTCTGAGATGGAGCCATGCAAGAGCTGGTAAAAAGGGACGGCAGAGTACAAATCAAAGTGATCAGAAGTTAATTTATCACATGTTAAAGCTAATGCAAGCATTGCAACAAAATATTCTGAACTCTCCAAAAGATTCAAAGACTGTAAGAATGTGATAAATTATGCAGAATCAGTGAAATTAAAATGAAATTAAAAAGTTCTAGAAAATCCCTCCAAGCGTCCAATCCATTATTTTCTGCTGTTGAGAGGGGAAAGAGGGTGGAGAGGGGAAAGGATGTCTTGTAGAGATAGGTAAGGTCCTTGAAATTTATTCTAACAATTTTAGAATATATGCACAATAAGTATATCTCTGCTTCTACCAGCTAATAGTTCAAACAATACTAAGAGTAAGAACAGACTCAATAAAACAGGAAACATTCGCATAAAAGTGGAATTCACATTAAATCATCAACCTAAAAACACCATGTGACAAGAGTCCATGTGGAATTCGAAGGTCAGGCTA
This sequence comes from Micropoecilia bifurca, assembly GCA_903067075.1. NCBI lineage: Eukaryota > Metazoa > Chordata > Actinopteri > Cyprinodontiformes > Poeciliidae > Micropoecilia > Micropoecilia bifurca. The sequence continues at coordinate 11,611 of CAEGAF010050503.1, forward strand.
TCACCAATCACTGTCTTCAGGTGCTTGTATCGATTTGTGACTTTTACTTTTTTTTTGTCAGAAATTACACCAGGTAGTTGATTAGTGCAGCTCCTCCTCAAATCTATGACCATCGCTCCACTCTTTCTGATGTTTATCTGTAGAAGAAGAGGTCTCACACCAGTCAGTGAACTCCCTGATCACTGCCCCATGATCGGGGTCATCACTACCAAGAAGGGACACGATAACTGCATCGTCAGCAAACTTTAAAATATGTTGCTGAAGGTGCTGACTGCGACAATAATTTCCAGTACATGATAAATAAAAGAGGTGAGAAGACACAGCCCTGGGGAGAGTGGGCTGTGGAGGATAAGTCAACATACAGAAAGGACCCCGTTTATTTCCACTCTCTGAGACCTAACAGTAAGGAAGTGTAAACTCCAACATACGAGGCCAACACCAGCATTAAAAAGATACTTTAACTTTTTAGCTGAAAGATAGATGCAAACAAAAAAGGCAGAACAGAAGTCAATATAAAAAGAAATCAGGCAAAAAAATTGTGAACCCTCTAGGTTTTTTTAAATCAAATTTAGAAGTGTGGAGTTGCATCCTCCACATCCAAGCTAGGCATATAATAAAACTGAAATTGGTCAATATGAGAATTGGTTTTGGCTCAAAAAAAAAGAAAAAGCTGCTTGATGATCTTTTCAAAAGATTTCTGCACTAGCAATGTGAACACATTCAGGGAAATGGGGGAGACTTTGAGTTTAGGAACAGGGACAATAACAAAGTTTTCCCAAAAGGAATGTAAGAATCATGTGCTTTGATCAAAATTAAACAAAAAAATCAGCTAATTAGAAGAGAAGCAATGTTCAGTGATATCAGAACCTATTCTGGGGTCAAAAACGGTGCTACTATCAATGTTGCTCAGAAACATCTGAAGAGCCACCAGAAAAAAAAGGTCTTCACAAAAATACTGAAATATTATGATGATTACAAATAATTCTTGAGCGCTTCATGCTTGCCTCTGCTAACAAGTTGTACAGAGAAACTGATTTTATTTTACAGCAGGATTTGACACCAGCCAACACTGCCAAAGGCACCAAAAGTTGGCTCAATGACCACAGTGCTGCTGTTTTTGATTAGCCAACAACCCCCCTGACAACCCAACAGGCCAAAGGGTATCTATGGCCTGTTGTCAAGAGGAAGATGAGAGACACCAGACCGAACAAGGCAGACAACCTGAAGGCAGCCATCAAAGCAATCTGGGCTTCCATTACACCTACACAGCGCCACAGGTTGATCACCTCTGTGCCGCGGCGTACTGATGGAGTAATTCATGCAAGAGGAGGCCAAACAAGTAGTGACTGCATAGAAACACACTTTTTTTTTCAGAAGGCTGACATTTGTGCTGAAAACATCCGTTTTTGATTGGTACACACCAAACACTCAATGTGGTGTTTCCTTTACCTGTAAGCCAAAATGATAATTATTATTACGAAGAAAGTGTTTCAGCCATATCATCCAGCTGTATCTTGGATAGTGTGGGAACTACAAATAGTGTGCATACAATATCTGTAAGTGACATAATTTAGATGCACTGACAGGGTTCTTTTTACAGAGTTTATTGTAGTGTAAACATGCTGCAAATAAACTTTTTTTAATTATGGGTCTGTTTATAAACACAAGCAAGTTTTCAGAGAGTAGCAATTTTTTTGCAGATTCCTTGATTGAATGGCGACATCAGAAAAAATACATCATAGTTACAACTCAAGGAAACAGGAAGTGATGGATTACTAAATAAAAGTTCCAAGACAGTAAGCAGGAGTTTTACTTTGAAGGAATAAATAGGAGTTCAAATAAATATGGCAGTGGTGGTTTGGCAAAAAAAAGCCAAAAAAATTGTTTTGTTTTTTTTAATCAGAACTTTTAAAATTAATATTTCAAATTTCAGCATGACAGTAAAAGATGTATTAAATAAAGTCGATTTTGGCTTGTTTTTCGTTTTATTTTGAATAGTAAACTAAATCTAAACTTTTGACTGTTATCGGCTTTTCTTCTCTTTGTCCCTTTCCTACAATTTTCTTCTGTCAAAGATCTTTCTTCAAAGTACATATCAGAAATGGAGAGGGGGGATGAAGAGGTCGTAATGGTGGCAGCTGTTATGTTTGAAGATGTATGTGTGTGGTGGTGCGCGTGTGTGTGAGGTTGAGTCTGTCAGAGGGACAGGTGCACTTGCAGTGTCAGAGAAAGTGGCAGCCTCAATCTGGGGTCGGCTGATTGGCCAATTAGGGACTGTTTCCATGTGACATGCGGCAGTCAATTTACTCTCCTTTTCCCACTGTCTAGAGCTCTCTCGGTTTCACTCCACTTCTTAAGTGGCTTCGTCTTTGCCACTATCCCCTCTGTTGCTTCCAGTATCTTGCTTTTAGTTTGTTTAACCAACCCTCCTTAACTCATAGCTTACATCTTTTTTCTTCCCTCCATTTCAAACTGGTCACTTTAGCTCATATCCCTCACTGTCAGTTTCTGCATACCTTCTCACTCTCACCATCTTGTCACATACTCCCTCCCCCAGATCCCCTTACATTCCTTGACTACCCATATGTGCAATTTTACTCATGGGAGCAATCGGTTCCTGAGGAAACTGTCATTAAAAAGTTGCAAGACCAGCATGTGTGGTCCCTCAGGCAAACACAAATATAACACACTTGCATGTAAAAATCAATTCTGCACGAGCAAGATGTAGCATATCCATGATTGTAGGGGTGTTTATAATGTGCATTGTCCGTAAACTATTTAATTTTAAAATAAATGTTTCTAAACAAAAAAAAGTGATCCTTGCACATCAATTACTGCAACAATGCAGTATGGCATGGCAATATGATGAACCTGTTGTTCTGCTAAGGTTTTCAGTAGCCCACATTGCTTCAGCTTCTTTGCATTGTTGATGGATAATATTGTTCATGGACAATATTCCATGAATTCTTTGTGGTTTTATATCAAAAAAGTTGGAGAGCTGATCAAGCAGAGGCTTGAACACAAGTGTGGGCAGGTGATGACGTGCCTCCTGAAAAATAAAACCAAATCTCTTTAAAAGTGTTTAGAAAACAGTACCACAAAGTCCACCAAAATTTCCATAAATACATATGTGCCGACTTTGGATTTCAAAAATCACAGATGAACAACACCAGGACATAACATGAATCTCCAGATTATCACAAACTATGGAACTGAATCCATACTGCAAGACACTCGACAATTACAGAGCCTCTAAGTTTGTCCTTAAAACATCACAGCATCGATTTTTAAACTGAACTGCAAAATTTCCTTCCATCTGAAAAGAGGACACAGCAATTTGTGAACAGTCATCCTGTTCAGAAATGAATTTTCACAATCTTGGTTGGAAATATCAACGATTGTCTCCTGGTCAATTCTCAAGTTAGCAGTCTAACTGGAGGCTGTAGTATGAACATAGCATAAAGCTTCTATACTAAAATCTTAGATTCAGTTTTTGAACTGAATTAGTGAATGTAACATACCTTTTGATATTTTTATGTTTAACTTGCATCTGCAAGTCTTCTCTCAGTGCACCTTAATTTGGTGCAGTGAAAAGTCTGATGTGCCAGACTTCTGTCAGCACACAACATGTGTAAACAAACACCTGCAGGAGAGAAGAGAAGAAAAAAAAAAAGATTTCCACATCACAAAATATAACTTGACAGAAGATTGAAAAAAGAGTGAAGTATGATGACTTTTTCCTTATTATAGCTGAACTAGCTATAATCTAATTACAACAAAGGTGGGACCAAAAGTAGTTGTTATCAGTATCAACCCTCAGCTGCAGTTTTTATGCTAATCAACCAATTTTTCCATCAATTACTTACCTTCCAAATCACTTTAACAGAAACTGCCTTTTAAGCAATAAAGCTTTTTCCCCCGTTAGAAAAATCTACTTAACACACTTTTCTCTGTTTGGTTTCTCTAAAAATGTACTCTTTAGTTTTGAAAGACACACCAAAAAAAGTCAAAAAGGAAGGTTGGCAACGGATCCACAAACATATTTGGCAGAACATGAAGTTTGAGCATTTGCACGTTTTGGGCTTTTTGTTATTGTAAATAATGTAGTATTTTATTTGATTATTTGTTATTGTAATCTCACAAGAAAAAATAGGGAAGAAGTGATCATGGACTTGTAAACACCTCTGGAAACAGATCATATTTGTCATTCGAAATGAAATAAAGAGATTTTTTATGCAAAACATCCCAAAGTTGTTAAGCATTTTAATTCTTGCTAAGCAACATATTCATTTTGAAATGGCATAGTTACAGACATGTTTCTCCATTTGGGAAGTATTATTTCAACTTCTGCAGAATAGCAACAAATCAGTCTTCAGTAGAGACTGATTAGATATGAAATGATAGAAAACACTTGTAATAAAAATGCTGTAGTTATATAAACAGTTTACAATAGCAAAATATCAAAGAGCAGTATTTAAAATGTTGAAAACATGTGACAAACAAATGAGAGGCGCACCAAAATAGGTGGAGCATGGAATTGAGAGGATAATGAAAATAGACAGAGGGCGAGAATAAGACATTGGGAGAAGAAGAAAGAGATTATGAGCGGTAGCTTCCGGCACCCTTGTTGTATCGACAAAGCAAAAGGGAAGGGAGAGAAAAGGAGGAAAGAAAAGAAAAGGGAGATGACAAGACAACTAGACACTAGCATCAAAGCAGGTCAGCAGGAACCAGGCTTGGAAGCGATATCAAAGCCCCTCTACAAGGGGCACCAGAGGAGAAGACAAGAGCTGGAGTGGCAACAAAGACACAGATGTGTGAGCGAGTGAGTGGGTTTGGTCTTAGCCACCATACATACACAATTCGACGAATGCTAAACAATTGTGTGTCTTTTTTGTTTTTCGCACGTGTGCAATTGTGAGCCGCGTAGCTTTTGCACATGTTAGTTTATCTTATGTGTGTGTTTGAATGTAAAACTCTGGAGTGCTGGCAGAGCAAACGCATCAGAGCTCTCAATTCTCTTCAACGTGCAGACGAGCCCCTGGCAGCCCTACTTGTCCGAGCATCAGAAAGCGAGACTACCAACACAGATGGTCAAAAGCGGAGATCCATCCATCCATCCATTTTCTTGCACCCTTGTCCCTTGGCGGGGTCGGGAGTTGCTGGTGCCTATCTCCAGCTGGCGTTCCGGGCGGTGGGCGGGGACACCCTGGACAGGTCGCCAGTCTGTCGCAGGCAAAAGCGGAGATGATGGAAAACAAACGTGTTTGCCGCGCACAAGTGGCAGGCCGCCAAAATGCAAACAAAGCCGATACTCCGGAGGTCCCAGCAACAGTATGTCTGGTCAGATATGAAGATGGTGACTGGGTTAGTGACATTTTTCTCCTCACAGTCACAGATGAATGACTTTGGTTATTTATTTATTTATTTTTGTCCTCTAGTTGAGAAGAAAAGCTGAGACTGCCACAACGATATTCGCTGTCAACTTTAAAGCTGCTTTAAGACGAGAGCCCATGCATGTTTGGCTTTCGTCATGAAACAAGTAAATCCTGTTTCAATCCCTCACTTTGGCCACACAGACAGGAAATATGTAAACGTAGACTGAAAACCAACCTTTTGTTACTTTCATATTTTGTTGTTTTACATTTCATGCAATCTGAACTTGACAGCAATTCTGTAAGTGTAATATTTTACACAGATATCTTTGAAAGCCAATTAATGTAAAATAAATTGAATCCCTCTTCTGTTCCCCTCTCTGCTTGTCACGATCTTTACCGTTTCAGCCAATCCTGAACTGTTGCATCACAGAGGATTCAAGTTTGTCTAAGTCCAAATCTCAGAATAAGATCTCCCTGGAAACCACCTCAATGTGGCAAGTCCCTTGACTTTTGTTCTCCTTGGGTTTCCTAAAGTGTCATTTTACAACCAATCCATTTTATTTGTTTTATCAGGTTGTATGTGATAGAGAAACCCAAAATAGTGCATATTTGTGAAGTGGAAAGAAAGTACTTTTTGTTCTTATTAAACATAAAATAAAGAGAGGAAAGTAAAATGTGTGGAGTACAGGTATGTTTTTGATCAAACTACAAAAATGGCCGAACAAGGTGAAGTGGAACGCCATCTGTCTCATTCAAATATATGAAAAAAACAAACAAAAAAAACCTACTATTGCATAAGCTTATGTTTATCCCTGTAATTTTCGGTTTCTTTCATGTGCTTTTGAATGATAACATTTTAGATTGCATTAATCCACATACAGAACTTGTTACTGATTTTGACATTTATTTTTACTCTTAAAATTGTTTTGAGAAAAGAAAAAGAAAAAAAATGCAGGCCCTACCATCTCCCTGTACTTTGCTGCATCAAAGCCTTTCTGCTCTGTTATGTTTTGTCATACTCAGTTGTTATTAACTTCTCCAAATGCCACATGGCACTGTATAAATAGCCTTTCAAAAACAATCCACTGAAAGTATAAATTATTAAATATGTCCTACATTTTAAAAAAGAACTATCCCTCAGTATCAGCAACTCATTTACCTTACACACTCATGGGGATGTTTGAAATTTATCAGACAAGCCTCTTCATAATACATTAAAGCAAGTAAAAAAACAACAAACATCAAAGCAGCTAAAAAGATACTAAATATCAAAGAAATATGCTGACCCAGTAACTGACCATGTATCACGCTGGTCTACAGGCTGCGTCTAGAATTTCAGACTAGAAGTAGTCCATTGAGAACAACAGGAGATGTTCAATATGCCCATGCAAAGCAGATCAAAAATTCTGTTTCATGATTCCCTGGTGATGTTTTGCTTTCTTCTTGGTGTTACTTTCTTAAATAACATATTAGTCTCAAACTCCAAAGAACAACAGTAACAAGTTTTTAATGACACGCTTACAGCTAAAAAAAATAAAAATAAGTAAGTGATAGAAACAAAGCTGCTGATGAGAGAGGAGAATAGTAAAGAGACAGCCATGTAGTTGGGTGGAAAAAAAACAATTATGACAGATATATTTGTCTTTTTCTCTGTAACTTTCTAATCTCACTGCATATATTTGCATAATGTTGATCTCTGCTTTGTGTCCTGGTTGTCCTTGAGCACGCTCGTGCCCCATTATGGTGCATGCTTGCACTCGCAAGGTTCATCAGAAATGTGATCATTTGGGTTTGGTCTTTCCCCATTACCCCACTGAGTGGCAAGCCGTGAAAGCAAGCTGCACAGACAGAGGTCACGGTGTAATTCGGCAAGATGATCACGCTGGTCACCGGGTAATTACATTATTATACAAGAGCAGACAGGTAATGCAGCCAAAATGACCAGGCAGCACTTTTATTTAGTAGCGAATGGAGGGGGGGGGGGATGAAGGTGGGTGGGGGGAAAAGTGGGGAACAGATCTTTGAAAATCTCTGTAATTTCATTTAAAAGCATGTGCTTATTAGAAAATTACTGCTGAGGATGGGACCTTTTGTAAAAATCAATGGACTTGGTGTGTAAGGACAAATTATTTTCTTTTTTTTTTCATCAAACTTTTATTTTGACAAATTTGATGTGCCACAGAGGCACAGCAACAAGTTAATTGTGTGGATACTTGGGCCAATTATTCAAAATGGAGCCATTATTCCAGAGCCCACTCTTTATGCCAGGAGTTTCTTCATCACCAAAAGGAAACAGTGTGGAAATGCACCACAAATTTACTCACAGGAGACTCCATTGTCGCTGTTGTTCCTAACAACAGTCAGAGTTTTTTCTCTTTTGATGGAGTCTAGTTATCGCAGAAATAATTCACAATAGAAGGATGCATATCCTTAGGGTATTATGAGGCAAACTAAGTCTTGTAATGTCCCTCTTTTGTTTCATACAGCATACACACACACACACACACACACACACACACACACACACACACACACACACACACACACACACACACACACACACACATTCTCTCCCAACACACACAGACGCAATAAGACAGCAGTCAATGCTTTCAGCCATAATAACTGAGCGGAGGTCTTGGCCTTCTTTATGAGCAGAATTTGACCGTAGGAGTGGATATGTCTGCTGCAATCAGATAGTAGAAATTTGAGAATGATCACAAGCCACAGTAGTCTTCATTGTGGCCCCAAGCCTCTGCTGTCTTAATGACTTTGGTATGTAACCAAAAGTCTTCCTATAGTTTTGTGTTTGCTGTTTGTCATTTAAACACAATGCCAATGTTTTCCAATTGCGTGTAGTTTTCTGAGAGGACATGACATTTTGCATGTACGGCAGACTCTTTTTCTACACCCACTAGTCTGTGTTTGTGTCCTTGCTTTGAATGCATTCTTTCCCGACATGATGTAATCATTGTTTTGGTGAAGTCATGCCTTTCCATTGGGGGTGGATTACTCACGGCAGGGTTTGACTTTTTTTTGCAGACACACAAACCAAATTGTGATGGAGTGTGACAAGCAAAGCTGCTGAGTTTTTAAGGCGCTTTACTTGTACAGTCTGTCTCTTTCAGAGCAATTTGATTCTGCGTTTAGGGAATGTTGAATTTTAGCTTTGCTGTTGTTGGATGACATTTAAAGTTTCTTGTTACTTGATGAGTCCTGGCAAATGAAAAAAAAAGAAAAGCTTTAGAACTAACTTTTTTCACCACTTTAATCCTTGTAGGGTCGCAGATGGTCTGGTGCCTATCTTCCCTGTTCAATTCGCAAGAGGCAGAAAATACTCTGGACAGGTCAAGAGTGTAACAGAAGATAACACAGAGACAAACAACCAGACACGCACGCATACGCGCACACACACACACACATTTACACCAAAGGACAAACTCAAACGTCATGCAAAAAGATCCCAGTCAAGATTAGAACCCAGGGGCTTGTTGCTGTAAGACATCAGTGTTAAAAGTTTACCACCCAAAACCACGATGAAAGAATATCTTCAGAGTTTGTTTTCTTTGTGGATATCCGACCATTATTGGACATCCCTCCAAATTATCATTCCAAAGTTAGTTGTCAGGCTTCTGTTTCTACATGCTGGGAAAAGCGAGTCGCATAGTTTCATGTATCTGATGAAAAGCTCTTCAGTCATCCTCTCATTCGTCATCCTGTCAAGTTTATCTGCCACTAAAGGAGAAGTTGCTGCCATTAACTCTGTATATTCAGTTTTGACATAAAATCAAGGCTAAATTCATTCATGCATCTGGCAGATTGGCATTTTAAAGGTTTTCCATTAAACTAAAAATTTCACTTCTGATAATACAAACATCTCTTTCAACAAAATTAAAACAATCTAAAGTGGACATAAACAATGGAAAAAAATAACTTAATTGTTTTTCAATTCCATTTTATTATGGCATGTTGAAAATATTATTTATACACTTTTAAACGATAACAGAGAAATTGTTGGGTGTTCTGCAGTACAAACCACCTTTTTGTCCATTTAAACTGGCATGTTTGAAAATGTAACTTTGATGTTGAGCTCCATGTCTTTGAGGTGGAAAGTCTTCATGTGATCACTGAAAGCTTTAGCACCCTAAACATATCCGCTATCAGATTTAATTTGCAGCTGAAGCTGGTTATGTTACTTTAAAAAAACAACAATTGTTGCTAAAATTAAAGGATTGCTTTAAACCATCTGGCAGAGGTTTTGTAAAACCGTAGGCTTAATTGTAAAAATTGGTTCTCAAAAATCTCTTTTTTCCTTTCTCCTGCCTGACCTCTTACACATGACAGCTAGTTCAAGCAGATGGTCACTTGTACGGATTCTTCTGGATGTTTCTTCCTGTTAAAAGGTCATTTCCTTCTACTGTCGACACACGCTCGCCTTGGATGACGGACTGATGCAATCAGTGACTCAGTTTAATCAGCTGGGTTTCATTAGGACACTTTATACTGGGTGCACTTGGATCTAAACATGTCAATATGTTGCGTGGAATGAATTGGATTGATTTGACTTATTGGCCTTTCATGATGTTTTGAGATGTTGTGACTTCCTACATGCTGCCTAGTGACTGTAGGGGATATTTTCTGATTGGCTTTTCCCCCCTCAATACAAAATCACTGCAAAGTGCAGAAAACTCATAGCAAACTTTACATCAATATATTACAAGGAGGATTTTATCTGATCATACTAATTTATTTTCTCCAAGAGATAACAAAAATAATAGTTTTTTGACACAATGTTGTAATATGTGTTGTAATTTGAATATATATATATTTTTTCTTTTTTGGGACCAGTTCTCTAAATATCTTGTAGGCCACTCCTTAAGAGAGAGGTGAAGATTCACATTCCAGCAAAAAATGGGCAAAATGTTTGCTGCAGCATTATAGTTTGAATGGCTGCAATATTAACGTAAATTTGTAAGGAATATTCAAACTGCAATAAAGGCTGCACTAGAATGGTTCCTTACTGTGGAAATGACACAATCTCTTCAGCATTGTAATATTAACATCTTTTGATTCTCCACTCTTGTCGGTATCCAGTTCTCCTCGGTAAGCGAGCGACCTCAAACAAGCCAAATATGCTTTCTGAGCAACTTCTTCCAGCTGCTGCTCTGCATCACTTCCAGCCTGTGAGATACAACTCCTTCACTGTTTTTTTTTTTGTTTTTTGAGTCATTCCTCTTGGGGGCCTTTCACTGTGCTTTATCCTCTTTCTGTCCTCGAGGAAATGTCTGAGCCGCATATGCGTCAGGTTCAGCCAACTCGGCTACAGCTGCAAAAGAGCTCAACTCACATGTCCTCTTGGATTTAGAGTGTCTTTTTGTCATGCAGGAATTGTCTCAGCAGGTAGTTGAGAAGTAGTTTTGAGTCGTTACTCTCCTTGTTTTCAGTCACCAGTAATTTTTCCTGAGCGTGGACAGGTAGGCCGGGCTGAGTACATACTAAGACCTCTGCTTTGCAGAGCAGCTCTTTCAATAATATTCTGCATTCTAATGAAGCAAAAACATCATAGCTGCCTTTTACACACACGCCATTTCTAATGGGTTGTCTGATTGGACAAGGTCTTGTTTCCTCACAAGGTTGAGAAGGTTTTTGTCACATTTTTATTTTATTGTTACTTTAGTGTTCCCTGCATCTTTTTTCTGTACTAAGTGCCACTCGGCAGTCAGTGACAGTATTAAAAGAGGTTATAAAGGCACTAAAAAAGAGAGTTTCTATTTGTAGAGGCCCAAAGAAGAGTAGCTACTGGACCAAAGATCCATGGGAATGAGGTGAGAGAAGCAGTGTTTTAAGTATATTTTACCTAAACCTGCTTGAAGTAGTCGAGTAAAACATAGTGTGAATCTCTCGTAGCAGGTCATCTGTTGCTTTAAATTAAGCCAATCTTTTTGATCACTTAAGGTTAACTGAATTAAAACAGTAAAAAAAACACACATTAACAGTGTTTTTACACTTCAATGCTGCCTCATTTACTAAATATGTTTGAGATGATGCCAATTACTGTGTTTTTAACATTTTATTTATAAATAAATCCTATAAAGTCTGAGGTGGCTCAACAGAGGTATGACTCTGTGCAAGTCTGGCAGTTGTATTAAAAGAAACCTAGAATTATTGTTATTATCCTCTATTAATGATGAAATATACGCTGTTCTTCTTTGGCGAAGGATCAATTGTGTATAATAATAGACTATTTTTCCAAGTTACTGGGACTCCTCTAGATCTCTATCGGACAATTTTCCCTCCAATCTCCGACCATTGTGCTTTGAAATATGCACCTCTGAATAAAACCAGGGAGTCAAACTCCTGTGAATATTTACCTTCTTTTTCTAGGAGGCTACATTGACGTTGTTTATTACAACGTCAATGTCTCATGTGAACAATGTTTCGTTCACATAAGACACTGAAATGAACTTACACTGACTTAGGATTACTCAAAGAAGATCAACACATTAACCATTAACTTAAGCTCTACTACTTCATACATAACAATCCAGAGTCCAGAGGCCATTCCACATAGGACCACACACATTTTTACATTCTTAAAAATCCATGGCCATTTTCATTGTCTGCGGCTTTTTTGTGTCTGTCTGTATAGACAAGATGGGAAAATGCAGGGCTAAGGAAGGTCGAATTATTTACTCTCTGTGTCCTCTCCACTTTTACAGAGGGGAGGAAAGAAGATAAACATATAAATGAAACAAGGCAAGGCAGGCACATGCAAGCCTGATTGCATCCCAACTGTAATTAACTCTGTTACTGGTCATCTTCGGAGCCCGGAGGGATCATTAGGCCACAACAAGTTAGAAATAAGACATGGTGCAGTAAAGAGAGGTTCTCAAGTCAGTTAATAAATAGAAAAATTGGCACGATCAATGAATAATTGTGTATTTGCTATACAGATAATTGTTGTGTCTGTGTGTGTATTTGTTTTTTCCTGCCTCTTCATATGGCAGTTTACATTCATCAGTAAGGAGGCACATTTTAAAAGACAGCAGCCAAACGATTTTGCATTGCTCACTGTGCTCCATTTTCCCCAAACAAAATTAAAAATTGATTTTTGCATGTTGTCAGTATGAAATAATAGTGTGTGTGTGCGTGTGTGTGTGTGGGTGTGTGTGTTTTGCTGACACCTAGGTCCGCCTACTAATGTGAACTTTCTGAAAGATAAATAACTGTTAAAGACTTTGAAGAGACGCCTATGTTCATTTAGCAGCAGACTCATCCAAAAAGGTTTACGAGGTTAAGAACCCGTCTTAACCTCATAAGATGTATTTAAATGCACATTGTGGGAAGGGAGGCTCCTCAGTGTTTCTGCAGCTGAGTGTGTGCAAGTTATCCAGTGACTCAGTTCAAATCCAGTTTGTGTTTTATTAGAACAGTAAAGTTACTTTCTTAATGACTGAGTTCATTTGCCACCAGAAGATGGCGGTAAAGCCTTTACACACAGAATGTGCCTCATACGGATGACTGACATCAATCCACACCCCCATGTCTTAGAAAGAAACAAAAAAATGTGCTCAAAAACGTGAACCATTATCATTCTGGCTGTGTTTCTAGCAAATCCATCCTATATTTTCATTAAGATATAAGTGCAATGTCTCTTATACTTTGCATTTGAATAAAACACAACTGAAAGTACATACATTTGTGTTAAAAGTACAATTGGGGTGTGTGGGTGGGGTGGGGGGGGACATTAACATGACAAGTTAAAAAGCGAAGTCTTACTGTGCAATACTGTCACCTATGATGCATTGCAGATAGGCAGAGAATAAACATGTTCATTCACTTTTCCCTGCAAGTTAATGCAAGGTTGTAAAACTGAGACAGTTGGGGTTGTACAAAGTTTAATTCTAGAGACAAACAGCATGTGTGTTAATACTGTCACCATAGAAACAGCTCTTAGTGGGAAAGAGCAATTAGACACACCAAACACATAAAAACCATCTTGCACAGGCATCCAAGAATGTTGAAAAAATACAGGTAAAGTTGGAAGATTCACATTCAGATATAGTGAATCATTTTGTTTATCTGTCCATTTTGTATTTGTATTAATTCACTCTTAGTGAAAAATGTTTCAACATAAATTAATGCTTTCATAATATGAATGTGAGTATGTTTTTTTTTCTTTTTTGTTACTGTTCTTGTTTAACACTTTGAATTCAGTTGCACCAAAACTGTATTTACCTTGCTATAACATTTGAGTAAAGGCCCTCGCTCAGTTTTTAGTTGTTTTTTTTTAAATTAGTGTGGATGAAGGTTAGGGGCTGCAAGTATTAGCAGTGAGTCCCGATGGTGAACGTTTCACTGCAGAGCTACAGTTAGACCTCAAATTTGAAGAAATCATTATAAGAAAATACCTGCGTGTAAAATAGTAGAGACTGGTTCTCTCCATATTGTTCCTAGAGAGCAAAATATATGGAAATATGCGAATGTGTATTTATATAAGCAACTGCTATTAATTGACATATTTATGATGACATGTTTTGTGACTCTGAGCATGTAAACTTTATGAAACCCTCCCAGTTCCACCCATCCCTAACACTTAAATCCTCATCCTGTCTATTAAGATGATTAGATGCGCTGATCTGAGCCATGATCACATGCCCCTCTCCTCTGGAGCCACTTTATAGACACAACCTGTGTTGGGCTGGAAAAGCCAAAGAAGTGCTATTGAACAGTTAATCCCATAAAGCCATCAGCTTACTGAATATTCTTTGCCAGTCAAGTCTGTGAACCATTTGGCCAGAGTGATCTTTGAGTGTTTGCTTGTTTCTGCTCTACTTTCAGATCCATCCAACCCTTTCATCTCCGATAATCTTTACGATACACAATTCAAAATGAAGAATCTATTTACCATATTCATTATTAATATTATCTTTTTACTGAACCCTTCCAGTCTTTTTTTCCACATTGTACTTCCTAGAAAATGTTTTTGCGCATTAACCCGCTTTTTGAGAACATGGTAAATTTTCTCCACTTGCCTTCGGAGGAAATTGAGAGGAGACACATGGCTCCTGGTGTGACATCCTCATTAGCTAGAGAAGAGAAATGGTCAAAAGGAGAAAGCTAAAGGAGAGAAGTGGAAACATATATCAGGAGGGTTTGTAGACAGATGGACCAAGTCTTATCCACTGAACTAAACATCAACTGGAAAGAAAAAGAAAAATTAGAACTCATTACTTTATCTCTCGAAATGCCTGAAGGGTAACAAAATGTAGTAGATTCAGTTGTCTTTGTTAGACTTGTACAAATTGAGCAGTTATTGATTGATGAGTCATAATATTCTATAATTCAATGTAACTCAAAAGGAGCTATGACATAAAATTGACTTCTGAGCTTTATATCATTTTGTAATTTTATTAAAAACACACAAGTAGTGTTGAATCCTTCATTCACATTCACATTGTATTGACATATACAGTATTTTTATGACAACAAAAGGTAACAGTTAATTGATTGTGCTATAAAATGCCAATATGTGCCTAGAAAATGCATAATACCACCCTTTTGAGGAATAAACCTGGAGTTATCAGTTGTATGTCAAAGTAATCATTACAAATTTAAACTAATATATGATGTAATATATAATAAGGTAAAAAACCAACAACCTTGTAAATAAATTTTTTGAGGGATTGGATTATAAAACTAAATTCCCTTCATCCATCATAAATGTACTGACATGTGCTGCCTGAACTGTATAAGGGAACTTGAGTCAAAGATAAACAGAGAAAGCTGTATTTCATTACCAAATGCCTCTCCTCAGTCTGCTCATTTTTATCTGTTAAAATGACGATTTATGAACTCTGCCAGTCCATCTCAGCCTTCCTTTCTTTTGATATTACATTGAGAATCTGGGAATGACAAAGCAGGGAGGACGAAGATGAGAACCAGGCAGATGGCAGAGGTGAAAGGAGGATTGACGTTGTAAGGATGGGATATGGCAGTATTAAATTCTGTCCTTCTCCACAGATGGCAGAGCCTGATATGCCTTTGGTTATCTTCTGGTTCTGCCTCCTGGCGGAGAACCTGAACCACACAGAGTCAAAGACATCAATGCCCGGACACCCAAGCCCACACTGAACAGGACTGGGCCATAGCCACTGGTGCCTGGTTCTATCGATTAGAGCAGTAACACAGTTATTTCTGTAGGTCTGTCTCCAACAACTGTCCCCCTTTTTGCTGTGGGTGAAATTAGAAGGTGAGGAGGAGAGGAGTAGCCAAGAATAGGGAAAAAAAAAGAAGACCAAGGGGGAAATTGTCTGGGAATAGGGTGCAAAGCTGATGTTAAAGGAGCGGAGGGTGCAAATATATAAAAGAAAGTGTGGAAGGGATTATATGAAAGACACAGCAATGTGGTGGGGAAAAAATCAGAATGGCCAGATAAAGGAACATGAACTAATAAATAGAAATAAAGAGAAACAAAGATGCAAGAGAGTGTTTTAGATTGTGGGAGGCAGGAAGAACAGAGAAAGAGATTAAGAAAAAAGCATCCAGCAAGCAGACCATCAAAGAGTATTTCCCACTGCACATGTCCAGAGCTTTGGATCACAAGTGACTTTGTAAAAGATGCTTCTGCTCTGTGCTTGTGAGGTGATCACCAGTATTGACCAACAAACCTGGCAGTTGATCACTGACTGCATTCAAGTGACCTATGATATATATCTATGACCTATGATATATATATATATATATATATATATATATGATCAATGATCCTCCTTTCCTTGTGACCTCATCTTGTCTATATACACACACTATATAAGACTAAAACATTCATTGTGAAGCTTGAATTGGATCGGTGTCGTTTCAGCAGGACGGGTTCAGTGGAAGATGGTCTCTCTCTCT
>CAEGAF010050509.1:0-36312 GCA_903067075.1 Micropoecilia bifurca
CTTACGCTGCTATCTAAGTGGGGACTTTCCATTGACTTCCATTCATTTCTAAAGCCTAAACCTAACCTAACCCTAACACTAACCCTTTTCCTAACCCTAACCATCACATACCTAACCCTAACCCTAACCAAAACTCAATTCACACCTTTGTCCTAACTCTGACCCCTGACCCTAAAACAGGGTTTCTCCAAGAAGGGACCAGGCTTAGGTCCCCACTTGGCTACCGTTGGTCCCCACATGGTAGGGTGTATTAGGAAAATTGTCCCCACATGGTATTACACACACACACACACACACACACACACACACACACACACACACACAAACTGTCCGGATGTAGCAGCCCACCAAGAATACTCCATGGCAAAAAGAAGAAGCTACTTGTTGGCTTTGACTACCCATTACAGCTCCAAAAGCACTCACTCTTCCTCTTTATTATCATACTGTCTTGGTTTCTTCGACTAATTGGAAACTCTTCTGTTCCATATGTGACCACACAGACAATAACATCAATTCTTTCTATGTATCCCCTGGATATTCAGTATTCAGGGGGCATAGAGCTGAGATCATGTGGCCACTGTAGCTGCAGCATCCTTTTTGCAAGGAGGGAAAACAGAACCGCTCTCAGTATTATTGCCGAGACCAACGGTCCATTAAATGTGGGGATTTGCAGGCTAATGAGCAAAGCCTGATTGTTCACTGATCTCAAAAGTAATCATCCCTAAGCGTTAGTCTGTTTTGTTAAGAGGAGCATAGAAGGCAAGGACTGCTGTCAATGTAGCAGAAAGATCAGCACTAATTTATGGCCAGTAGATTAATGTGAGTGATGTAAGAGCTCTTTGTCCAGCTTATTTATTGGTAAATGACGTCAATAATGTCAAAAGAAAGGCGGTTTAGTCATTGAAGGAAAAATATATCTGATATCTGATTTTATTTTTATTTGCAATCTAACCCTTTTTCAATTTTGGGAATAGCAAAAGGGTTAGATTGGAGGGTCTAATTACATATAAGAAATGTTAAGGCAGTGATTAGGAAAAATAAAATAGCTTCATTTCAACATTAAAATTATTTTAAAAATTATAGTAATGCAATATATATATATTAGATAATAGTTAATCGAAGATTTAGATTCTAAAAGCCCTAACTTTATTTATCAGAAATGTTAACAGGAAACTAAAGGTTTGATTGCCATATATCCACAACTACTCAGATTTTGAAATAAAAATGCCCAAAGTTACTGACCCTTAGCACGTGACGTCACGCTCTCCAGAGCCCCGCCCACTCCGCCATGACAGTCAACCAATGCGCTTCTTTAACGCTGGTCTAAAAACACATCTTTAACCTAATATCGCTTCTATCCAGTTGATTTCTCTCTAAAAATGGACGCTGCGTGGTCGGACAAGGATGAAAACCAGACTAGTCATTTTATTGTAGAACTTTTAAAATGGAAAGATACAGCAGGGATAGATATCAGCTTTTATAATGTCATAATGATTGGCAGCCCTCAGTGTAGCCTTGATTTGCAGCGGACACTTTTTTTTACAAGATAAGAAGACTAACGTTATAAGTAAGTGTGATTAGAAAGATCAAATATCACGTTATGGAAAAGTTACGTGCCAAACCGTTGGTAACCATGGAGACGAAGCCCGCCGTCATGTAGCCTAGCATGTACGGAAACACTTAGCATCTCGTTTTCTGAACGTTTTCAGTGTTGAGGGGAATCGCTGTTTATGACATAGTGATATAAATCAGGTGGTGTGAACTCAGGCAAAGTCGGTAGTTTCATCAACACGTCAAGAGAGAAGAGGGATCGGTCGGTTTCTAAGCTAACTATTGCCATAAATACCGCCGTCGAACCAGATGTGTGTTACGTTCACAGACAAATTAGCTCGACTCAAACAAGTAGAAGCCACGAATAAACTGCCAAAAACAACTTTGGAAAACATTGTTAGTTGCTCTGTTCAATACTCCCGTCCCTCACTTCCGACGCCCATCACGGCGCCTCGAATGATTAAGTGGCGTAGTTGCAAATGGTCAATATAATGCCTGCATAGACCCTTAACTTTTCCCACATTTTGTCATATTGCACCCACTAGGCAGATATTATTCTACTGGGATTTTATGTCATGCAACAATACAGGGAAGAAAGAAGAATATGTAAAAATGCCAACTTGATGTGAAAAGGTTATATAAATATATTTCAATTTTTTTTACACTGAATACAAAAGTATGCCACATTTAAAAAAAATAAATTTTAGCAAAACAAATTTGAAAACTGTCCATCATAGTCATTCTAGTTCACAGTTATGCAGCATGTTTTCTTGGTCTCTTCCATTGCATAACATCCCAGTAAAATGTATCAGAATGTGTTGTTTCAATGGTGCAAATTGAAAAAAAGTTGAAGTTCAGTGAATACTTTTAAAGATTGAATTTGTAAATTCTGTAATTTGCCCTTTGCAGCTCATAAAACATTTTATCCACTTTGGGAGATAAATTGAGCCTTAATTTTCCTGTTAATGTCAAAAGCCTATGAAAACAAATTCCAAGCAGCTTCAACAGCAGGGGAGGGTAAATATTTCATTGTCATATTTCTATATGTCACATGAAATATGTTACGACTTAACACACTGTTTTCTCTGGTTTTAATTATTTAATGTCTTCTAGGAGATGATAATGACAAAGTATGCTTTGAAGTGTCAGCACATTGTTTTTCTCCACAAGCTTGTAATAACGTATTTGAGAACAGCCTTTCTTGGTGAATTATTTACTTTCAGTGCGCCACCAAAGGCATTTCTTCTCTGACTAATTTATTTCTCTATGTGTCACAGATATGACCCAATTTCTGCTTTGTTTACACCTAAACAAAATATCCCTTCTCATTCAGGAAGCTGACTTGTAATAGTCTTAAAACCGAAGCTGCCTGTAGCACGGAGCTGGTTTCACTTTTACTTCTACCAACTTAATTGTAGCATTGAAAAAAAATATTCATTCCTATCTTGATACAAGATGACAGCAGATATGGTCAAACTACACACTGAACCAAAACCATATTGAGGCACATCTTCCTGCATTTATTCTTTCAACGATTTAAATGTTGAATTAACACTTTACAGTGATCTATGATTAGTTTAACATGTTAGTTATATGCCAAAATTTCAAAAATGTACATCTTTTGTTACATTTTTCACCCATGGTGGTCACCATCTTGTAACCAATGGGTTGATGAGGCATTTTTGTTCGTTCTGTACTGTAATCTACACAGTAAACACAGGAAGGCTAACTTCACCTGAGTAGTTGTTTATCATATTGTTGATTGGTGTAACTTAAATAATGCCACATGTTGTCACTGCTGGCTGTAATAAAAAAAAAAGAAAAAGAAAAAAAATGACCTGAGTCTGGATAATTTCCCACATGAAAGAACCAAGAGCGCAGTGGAAAACAACTTCTGAAGGACCTAATTGGTGCTCTCAACATTTCTCTCTAGAAGACTTTGAGTCTTTTGTATGAGCAAATCTGTGAAAGGCTCTAACAGGTGATGGTTACCTTAACAAAATAAAAATAAATGCTGTGCTGCCGTACTGAGACAGGCAGAGATGAAAGATCTTTCAAATTCTAATGAAGCTACACTTCTCCAGGTACTGAATCCACCAATCCGACTGGACCAAGATCAGACCCTTAACAGCACAGCTGTTGCCGAACTGGACACAGCGCTACAGATGCTGGGAGAAACCTTAAAGACAAGCAGTTCTAATGGAGCTCTTACTGCTGGAAATGCTAAGGTAGAACACCGATACTGGATGTGAAACCACTGTGACACCAGACGAAGTTGGGACATTAACAACTGTTGCAGAACCAACGCAGCGCTATAGAAGTACTTACCAGATCACATAGTCCTACCAGAGGTATTTGTTTTTCATTGTTTCATTTATGAAGCTGAAGGCAGCAGCAGTTCCTACAGCCAACTCTGTCCTCTTCCTCTCTTTGGTCCTCCTCATCTTCATCACCTCTTGTGATTTCTCCATTCAGATCGATTTCAGTGTGCAATTTGAAAAGGTTTAAAGACGTTACTCATCACTGTTTTGGCTGGATGGAGCTAGCACAGTTGGACACATGTCATTTACCCAGAATGCATTGGAGTGTGAACAACATGGTGACTTTCCTGAGACAATATTTTACTAAAATGTATAAAAACTAAATAGCATACAGTATTATTACTGTTGTTTTTACATGTAAAATAAATATTTCCCAAATAAGATCTGTTGTTGCAAATAATCCTGGATCCTTTTAAAGGTGTAGAACCTATTGATTCTCTTGTAATTAATTGTGAAAAACAAGATTGCTTATCTTTTCTATTATATGATAACAGGCAGACGTTCTGCCTAAATGATTATTTGATTTATGGGCTTCTACAGAACATAAAGAAGATCAATGTGTTGCTGCTCAGCTGAGAGTCAGATTTCTAGGCAAAGACAACAAAGTGTTTCTCTAGAATTCCTACTTTTTTTTTCTTCCTCCAGATGAAATGCATTAAAAGTCCCACAGCAACAAGTGCAGACCAATAAATTACAATAAGTCTGACTGATAAGGCTTCGCTGCTGGGTGTGTCTCACTCCACTTGTCTGCCAGAATGAGGTGTTGGAGAATGAGGCTCCACAGCTGGTTTCTTTCTTTCATATGTCAATTTCTTATCATTTCCCATCTCCAGCTCTGTCGGTTTTACTCGTGCTCTTCATTAATTCTGCTGTCTTTATTCATAAAGCCCCCTCTTATTAATGCATTCGAGTAGAATAGGCCTAGCTGGACGGTTTTATGTGCTTATGTGTTAACTGCTGCTGTGCTGAATGGTTTCCTCATGTGCCCCAAACATGGTGCAGAGCTGGTATTCGTGGCCGTCTGCCAGCTCTCACACGTAGATTCCTTATCCTGCAGCAACTCGAGGGAGAACGCTGATGAGATCAGACAGATATCTGCAGAAACGGCTCCTTTTCTTGTTTTGACGGCAGCTGTTTGGGCTGCATGCTGTATATTTACCCTGACGTCTTGTATGTTTATCTGTCAGGTAGTTCCACGTAAACATGAACGGTTCCTCCACTGAAAGCCTGGTTAAACATGCTCACACGTTGCCTTCTTCCTGCCTAAAAACATCCAAACATCCAATGTCCGCCCACATTGCTTACAGATGAAGATTGCCTAACTGAGGTTGCTGTCCAAAACATTTTGTGCACATAAGCTTTAATGTTTAACTAGCATTGAAGTTTTTTTCATAACATTCTCATGCAACAACTACCTCTGAATGTTTTCAAAGTGACATTTATCAAATAAATAATCCTCTTTATAAAGTTAATTTCAAGTTTATTTTGGGTGCATGTCTTTTTTTAAATTTAGATCAGAGGCACATAATGCAACATCTGTCATGAACTTTGTTTCCATTACAAATCGTTCCGGGATATTAAATAGAAAGTTAATCAAAAACAAAAAAGACACACTAATTTGTATTTTCTCAGTAGCTGAGTTTCCATTACAAATGTTTGTAAAATGTTGTCAATGTTCCAAGAAAATCACAATGTCGTTAGAAAACGTTCCACTGGATGAGCCTCCAACTGCTTCCCGTCGTTGTTGTCTTTGTGGTTTACGCCAGTGGCAACATCCGGTTGTTGACCATGTGATGCAAAAAAATGTTTCCATTAAAATTTTATAAAATAAACCAATTTTGCAGTAAAAATTACTGAAAAAAATGTGGGATTTTTTTTTTTTTATTTTGTGGGAATTTTGCGGGTTTGTGCAAAATTGGAGGGACTCATTGATTTTGAGTCTTAAGGGCCACATAAAAAACTACGGTGGGCCAGATTTGGCCCCGGTGCCTTGAGTTTGACACGTGTGCACTGCTGTGTTTTTTGTTGTTTTGTTTGTTTTAATGAGTGTGAGCAGTTGACGTATAGAAAGTCCAGTCTGTCACAATCAATGCACTTCCCACCAAAGCAATGCAATCCTGGTCCATTATGACGACATTCTCAGCTTTATCTCAATCTGATAAGTATATTGCTCTATTTGCAGATGAACTTTTACTTCAGGAACTCCTTAAGCTGATTAGATATGTTGTACTATTTGACCAAATATTTGTGCAGAATGTGCTGAGGAAGCTTGATGGCCCTGCTGGGTAAAGTTCAAATCGACTTCTTGCTTGTGATCAATACGTTTCAATGAGTAGTAATTATTTTAGATCTCTGGTAAACATCTATAAAACAAACAGGACGTGAAATTGTCTGTAAGCAAAGCTGGTTTTGAGTATTTTTAGAAACCGTTATTCTGTATTGAATACATCTGCAGTGCACAAAACAGGTTTCAGATTGTTGCCTGTTTCCTTTCATCCTTTTATGGCTTTCATCTGTTACGACAAAATCTTGATTCATTTTGACAGAAAAAAGAGTTTTGATTTTTTTTTCCCTCCCTCTTCCATTTGACCAAATTAAAAACCTAGTTTGTAAGTCCTGGTCTGTTGGTTGCATTCAGGACCCCATATGTAAATCAATCAGAGGGGGTTAAAAACTATTCAGCACCAAAATATGTGCTGCATTTTCCCACAAACTGATGTAAGACTGTACACAGTACATCTGTACTGTGCTCTATCTTTCTTTACATCATGCCAATTAGTGTCTGTGAAGCAGTTATCGATGAAGATAAATCGGACACAGAAAGCGAGCCTCCTGGACCCCAAGAAGTTTAAGTGGTGATAAAATTGTAGAGAACCACAGTCCCAGCCTTTAGACAGTCACATATGGTTCTGCTTTTAACTGCGGTTTGGCAGCGGCTCCATCACTTCATACTTTCTGGTTTCTGAGTTTTATTTTTATTTGCTTGACGCTTTTTTCTTCTCCAGAAAAGCGTTTTGGATGTTTTTGTGCGAACCTCTGGAGTCCAAATTCGATTTCAGAGACTTTTGACAGATTTTTCAGATGGGATGGGCTAAACTATTAGGTGGTTTTCAACACTTATCAGATTCTTATTATAGAAACTGGTTGTGTTTGTCAATAATAAAGTTAAATATAGCTCTATAATGTTGAAAAATACCAGCTAAGACCCTCTTGTAAAATATTTAACTACATCAGTTCCACAACCAATGTGAAGTTGCCAGCAGTTTCCACAGTTTCCCTCAGAAAACTTGCTAAGCCTGGTGATTGGGGTTCATCCAGTGACCCATTGTGTTTTTGAGTTAAAAATGTTTAAAGTTGACAGGAAGTTTGAATAAATAAGCAATGCTAAGCCTGATGGGGGCACAGATAAAGCCTGGTGGCCCGCCAAGCTTATAAGATCTGGTTTCTTAATGTTTTGTTGCTTCTGGGAAATGTTTTCATAATTATTCTCTTACTTGAAAGATAAAGCTCTATAAAAGGTCTGTATTTAGGTTCATTTTATTTTTCTGTTTATTTTACAGCAGTGTTATCTGAACAGGTGTGCTTAAAGCAGAAGATAAAGATTTGCTAGCAAAAGTGGTTTGAGACTTTTTCCAGGTTGTTCTCCCTTTCCCTTTTTCATGCATTGCCTTTGTTTGGGTACTTTTTCTTCTTTCCATATTCCAACAACATGCATGCTAGATTAATTTACATATGAATGATCCTTAGATGATGTGAGAGTTTTCCTGTGCAGTTATCCCTTCATGGACACGAGTTGCTGGAGATGAGCACCTGCCCCCATGGCCATGAAAACCATGAAGTGGCTACGGATGGATGGATGGAAATGATTCCACAGAAAATAGAAAAAATTATCCAAGTAAAAAAATACTTTCATGAAGCAGTCAGGTATGAAATTAAATCTAGCCAGAGTACCAGAGGTCTTGTGTTTTACAGCAAGCACAAAACTCATTGTGGTAAAGCTTCTCAGATCACCACAAAAAACCAAAACAGAGCGACATCCAAATTAATTATGGCAAACTGGATCTGAAACCCATGTGGAACTGGTTTTAAAGCTGTGAAACCAGTGTTAACTGGCATTTACTCCAAAAGAAGATGGTAGCAGAAAGAAAAGAAAAGCAGAAAAAAACGCTTATTTAATACTAAAACAAACAGCTATTTATTGATATTTTAGCAGTTTAATGGTTTTATTAGTTCCTTCAGGCACAACTGGCCTTTAAGAGCATTCAGATTTTTGAAATGGCCCAAAAAGAAAATGCGTTTGACGCCCCTGCTGTAGGTGGTTCTAATATGGTATAATGTGATAAATTAACTCATAAATAATTCTAAAATAGAAATTTTATTGCAACAAAAGCATCCAGGATGGCATTTATCCTGAATTTATTTATAATAAATAGAGGTTTGGTCTTCAGCATGGGCTGAAGGATAATAATTTGTAAAAGTAGCCTGTAAGGAGTTAGTAAACCAGAATGGTTTTTAGCTAAATGTTTTTACAGATTGTTTGCGAAGACAACCATCAGACGTATAATGCTGCACATTTTAGATGAGTCTTACCAGTTGAGCATACCAGGTTTCCAGTCCATTTTGCCTGGAAAAACCCCCCTGCTGTGTCTGAATATATATTTATATATTTCTGCAAGTTTTCACCATCTTGAGACTGGAGGAAAATCTGCAGCACAAGCAAATTTTGGACAAAATTTCTAAAAAGCGCGCTCTCCTTCAAGGCCGTAATGCTTCACTTGGTGTCAGCACTGCACACCTCTGCATCAAATCCAGAGAGACAGAAGTAATGAGCTGAATCAGTGCTGCTACTAGCAGATTGCAGGGAGAGAAACCATGAACAGCCAACAAAGATAAATTCTCTCTTCGTATTTTGGGGCAGGCAAATGCGAAGGCGGATAGAAAACCTCATCCCAAGCTTTGCTTCTCAAGTCGGCAACGACCTGTAATGGGGGATAGTTGGACGCAGAAATGTATCTGGGTTTTTTTTTTTGTCTTTTAGAAGGAGCCATAATTTGAAATGCCAGGCACATTTTAGGCACACTTCCAGACTAACTTTACTTCCAAACAAAAACATACAAATATGATGAATAAAGTAGCTTTATTGGGAGTTTGACAGAACCGCAGTTTTGCAGTATAATGCCGAGGACTTTGTTCAAATATAAATAAATTGTCAGAAGACAAATTAGGCAAATGTTCACTGAAGTGTTGCATGATTTCCCAATATTCTGTATAATAAAATCACAAAAGCTACAAATAAAAAATGTTTTCAGGTCATTGTCATTTGAGCGCACTACAAAACCTTTTTAAGGCTTTAATGGAGATCTGCTGTTGTAGTTTTGGATGTATTTGACAAAAGAACACTGTCATAAAAATAATGTCTGACTTACTAGCAGCTACAGATGCATAGCATAAGGTTGGAAGACAAATCAGGACACCTCCACCACCATACCTGACAATTGGTACAAGTTATTTTTGCTTTTTTGCTGTATTAGGCTGCATTCACACTGCAGCTCAAAGTGACCAAATTCAGATTTTTTTTTTTGCCTGTATCTGATCTTTTTATGACATTCTGAACAACATAGGTTTGATTTTTTTCAAATGCAATTCAGACCGCTTGGATATCTGATTTGTATCTCATGTTTTCAAATCTGACCAGAATCTAATGTCATTGATGCTCAACAAATGTCACTTATCTGCATCTTGCAAATGGGGGAAAAACAACAACCATGGGGGACGATAACGAGGATAAAGTTTTTAATGTACTGGCTCTGATTGGACAACTTCAAAGTCGTTAGCGTCCGTGTTTACTTCAGCAAACACTGAGCACTACTTTCTTTGTGCCGATTGGTAAAACACTGACAACGCATATTTATCCACTTTAATCCCATCTGAGGACATGTCTGCATCTTAACAACTCTACTTCATGTTGCCGTACTTTTCTCATGGAAACTATTCCAAACAAGCCGTGTTTATTATTAGGTTGCAGTTTCTCTGAGCATTCCTCCGTCTGACCTTGGAGTGAATGTGCTGGGACATTGTCTTCTAGAAAGTTTGACAACTGTATGAAATATTTTCCATCTGCAAATATTGTCTCTCTCTGTGCAATGATGTGCAGTGGTTGATGAGCAGAAACAGCTGGGAATCTTCCAGTGAGACAAGCGGACAGATTTCTATTTTTAAAGTGATGGCAAGGCTTGCAGAGGATTAGTTGCCCAGTTGGATATAACTAGCAACACCTTATCAATACTTTACTTCATATATGCTGTGGAAGCAGAAGCAGACATTATTTGGGGCACTACAGCTGTACTTGAGATTTTTCTTTTAAGTAAAAAAAGAAAATATCTTTGGGATTTTTATTATCCAACCCTCTTTTAAAATTATGGTTTAAGAAAAAGATATTTTGCATCACCTTGATGCAAAATATCTAAAGATAAGACTTTTTTGTAGTGTCATTAACTGAAGAGCTGACGGGTCACCCAGTTGACCGGCCGTGACATCTGCTGCTCTCTTCTTGAGCATCGCGCTAAGACTGTAGGTTAAACAGTTAAATCTAGTCAAAACGTTTGCCTAAAGACTAGAAATGAAGCAAACTATGTAGCTTTACCTTCTCTTTTCTGGACTACTCAGATACACCAACTGAACCTGGGAACCTCCATCCTCCTCCTCTTGTGGCTTTGCTTTCATGTCTTTATTATTTAGTATAATTTGTAAAAAATAATATATATATCAGAGGTTGCGTAAACGGAATATATATATATATTCCGAAAATATATATTTCTTGTACTGTAGGAGGAAACCGCAGTACTTGGAGGAAACCAACCTGTCATAAAATACAAACTTCAGATCTAGTTATGCATTTGGACGTAAAAAATCTCACGCTGACGACAAACACAAACGAGACAAATGGTGCAATTAAATCTTTTTATTGTGATTTTATTACTGTTGCACACATTTCAGTTTTTTTTCCGTTTTATTTAAAGCATGTTTTTCTATCTCGTATCAACTCTAAGAAATTCACATTTACACAATGCATTTTACATTAGTAGGTAACTACATAGGACATTCAGCTTTTTATGGGAGGAGGGGACCAAGTCCTGATGTGTTTGTATCAAGTATTAAAATCTCAGAGATTCACAGTGAGCCTCCCCACAGACATCACTATGCTGCAGATTACATATCTTGATGCCTCTCTAATGGAGGTACTTGATAAAACTACTGTACATGCATTAAATCTGTACAGTAGCGCCCATTTCTGTTGACAAACAGCCTTGTGAAAGTACCTGGCAACATGTCTAAGCTTTCAAAATGCTACATGACCCTAATACATCATATTAACATACAGTATGTGTTCATTGGCAACCTGTTTGTAATGTAAGTCTCTATAATGGTGCCAAGTTTTTACAGTTTTCGTGAGTCTCCAAGGCTCCATGTTTGTGACTTCAGTTCATGAAAATCCTTCATTAGTTCTAAAATATATAAAAGAAAGCACATAAAAAACACAAATGGAAAAAAGATGCAAAATAAAAACATAAGTAACAGTTAAAACATCTGAACTCAAAAAACGTTAGACACTGTACACAGGCACTTGAACTGTGGTACACTCTTTGAGTGCAATCATATTATATCTAATAAGTGCTCACTTAGGAAAAAAAAGCTCATTTCAAGATGGTTGTACTACTAATAAACTGGAAATGTCAGGAGAAAATAAGCCAGACCTGTAAAAATGGGGCAAACATGTTATCTAGGGATGCACGATATTGGATTTTTGTTCAACATGCCGATATGCTAAAACTCATTTGGCCGATAACCGATACCAATATTTTTTTCCTATACCTAGTTACTGAAACTATATGGCTTTCTCTACTGTTGAATTAAAATACTGCATTATCTTTGTCAATTTAGCCTGCTACCAAATGCAAATGCTAGAAAGAGACTGAAAATGATGTAACACTTTCAACTTGCAGTATGTTTACTGTCAAATTTATTCATTTGCTCTATAAAAACAAGATCTTTTATATCGGTGAGTTATTTTTTGATGGAATCTCCGATATTAAATTTTACAGCTAATATCGGGCGATACGATGCCATGCTGATAATATCGTGCATCCCTAATGAAAATTATTCCTTTGAACATGTCTTGCATATTTTTCTGTTTCTATCCAGGCTGTACATTCTCACAAAGTGTCTCAATCTGTTGGAGAAAGGGGAATACATCAGCTTTAGGCGGGATGAGGGCCCTGCTGGAGGGCTGATGGAACCTCAGCGGGGGGATGGAGATGAAGAAAATCTGGTTTTTTCCCTTTAAATCAACTTTCTGGCCACTCATACGAAGTGTGGCGAAGTCTGCTTTAATGTCAGTCCCTCATGCAGGATCAGGATGAATCACTCCAGCTCTCAATAGAGGAGTGAATCATACACTCCTGTGTGTGTGTGTGTGTGTGTGTGTGTGTGTGTGTGTGTACATGTGTGTCTGTGCGTGTGTGGTTGCGTGTTCACACCAACATCTGCTACAGAGCTGCAAACTACAGCAGACTTTTGTTTGCTTTCATTTATTACACTGCACTGATTCATGAATCAAAAGTGAGGCGACCAGAAAGTTTAATTGTCTTGGGGTGTTTGTGGCCGAGTGATTGATCCATGCAGAGCCACACAGGACGTAATGAGTCATTTTCACTGTTTTCTTCCCTCGGCGAGACGTTTCCTATCCATCCCTAAACTCTAAAAGCGCCGCTAACGAGCTAAAAAAAACATCTTTTGTTTCCTTAAAGGTTTTGTCTGTTTTCACACTCTTGCTGAGAATAAAATGATGAAACTGATACATCTCAGATATTGTTGGAAAGTGACTCCCTAAGCAAAATGTGTGGTTAGTTTCACACTGATTTATTAATGTTTTCTAACATTTGCAATCTGGTTATTTCTAGACAAATCTATGCCAATCCAACAACTGTCATCTGATCAGATTATTCATTCATGTCTCTTATATTCTAATGCAATAAAACATTTTTTCCTACCTAAACATACAGACAGGCACACATTCTTTTGATACATAGGTTATCTGAAACCTGCTCTCCTCACCAGCATAGTAAACAAAGGAAACATTACTGTAACTTGTTCAACTTAGCAAGCTAGACATTTTTCGTTTTTAAAAAAGAAAAATTGGGAATAATGTCAGTACAGAATGATTTTTACTATTTTTGTCTCTTTGTTAAATAAATATGCATTAAAGCTACAAGGTTTAGGCAGGGCAACGCAATATTTTTCTGAGTTTTATGCGCTCAAACTACAGTGAATATGTATCCATGCCCTCACAGATGTCGTTTTTTTTTACAATTTTCTCGCACTTGGGTAATTCCAGATTAAGTGTTCCAGATTGTCAAAAAGAGAAAATATCTTTTTATTTCTTTTGTCTGGCAGATTATGTCTGAGGCATTACTTTGGAAGTGAAATTGAACTGTTAGCAAAAACAGAAGAAATCTTAGGCGGACAGTTTGTCGTCTATGAAGAGGTTATGTCAAGAAACCGGGAATAACCTTTGTGGTAATTCAAGCAAAAGGCTAGTTGGAGTAAAGCAATTCCCAAAATGGTAACTAAATTAGTTTTTTTAAAACTTCATTTTTTGTTCTCATTTAACCTCAGTCATACTACAACAAGTTAAATCCTGAGAATCTATGTGCCACTGTAAGCAATGAATGCAGTCAAGCTCTGTGTCCTTTACATGGTATTTAAGCTCATTTCTACAGTCGGTTCAAGCAGCAGGAAGGGGCACATTAAAGGGGCATTCCATAAAAAAAGATGCCACCAGGCCTGAGACGTAAGCCTGTGCTTAAGGGCTTGATTTCAACTGGGAAATGCAGTGAATGTCGTGTGGTTCTGCCTTGGAAAATGAAAATATGATGTCACACTGAGGCTTCAGCAGGAACTGTGTTGCAAGCAGAGGGTAAATGAAGCTAAAACCCTGAGGTAATTACTACCCGCCTCCCAGGTAAGCCTTGTGTAAGTAAGGCTGTGTGTTTCACGGTAGGAGTGAGCTTGTGGAGGTGGAAGTGGCGGCTTCCTCTGAGGGCTGTCCCAATTTCACCGAAGAATGATTGTGGATGGGATTCCTCCTGCAGATTTGATTGTTTTTTCCGGTCCCAAACTCATTTAAGTAGTTTAATTAGCAGTCGTGATCCTTTTTTGTTTGCTTGTTTGTTTGTTTTTGGCTCCGTAAATGGATTCCCCCCAACCCCCGTTCCCCTTCAAACGACTCATCGCGGTGAGTCAGCAGCGGCGCCGAGTCCAGAGATGTTCCTCTCACGTTGCACATCCAGCGAAGGCAGCCTGCTGATTCGGTCGTGTAACTAAAGCCTCGAAATGATAGAACCGCACAAACACAAACATGAGACAAACATTATGAACATGAAGCTGCTGAAATACAATCCCAGGAGGCACTGCTAGAGACGGAGTTTATGTCTGTTACACACAGGAAGAGCCAGCTAATTATTCAAAGACACAAAAGAAAGAGTTAATTACTGAGCAGTCTCATCAAAACATGAGTCACTAGGATGAATCCTTGTAGCCGTTCTCAAACAATGACATTAACGTTGGTCATTAAATGAAAGGGAAGGAAGAAATTCCAGAAAAAGCTGGGACTTGCTCATGGCGTCCCTGCTGTTTTTGTATCTCTGAGGCAAACAGAGAACGACAGGAGGGGAAAAAATGCCCTCCAAATAAAGAAAATACTAAAAAAACAAACAAAGCATAAACATGGAATTAAAAACTGAAAAAACTTGAAAGGGAAGTACAGGTTAATCTGACAGCTCCTAAAAACTATGTTGCATGTCATTATACGTGTTCTTGTTTGATATTGCCATAGATTCAGGGTCCAGGCACGCTAATATGACAGAGTCTGACTCCACATGCAGGGACGAAGAGTCTCCGTCGGCTGCCCCAAGCATACTGGAGGGTTGTGTACGTTTTTCTGTGGCCACTTGAATTATGAATCAGTCTTGTTTTTACATTCTCTGCGTGGCACCCCCTTCCTCCTGCCAATTCGCCGTCCTCTTCTTCCTTAGACTTCGGGTGGAGGCGAGTCGGCCTGGGGGCTTCCATCCACCCTCACCACTGCAGAGAGGAAATAATGAGAAATACGTCACGTGGGAGAAATTTCTCACTTGTGCCATCGCGGCTTAATCCCAAAAGGCTGCCTCCTCTAAACAAACTCTTCCCTGAAGGGGCCTGGTGGTGTTATGGATCCATCCGAACCACTTAAGCTGAAGCCATTAGCTTAGATGCGGATGGGAAACAAACGGTCCAGTTTCCCACAAACCTCTTAACCTGCCGTATATTGAGGGGAGCCAGGGAAACGCCTCAGGAATGCAGAGACGATTCTGAGCGGACCCCGAAGTGCGCTGGGTGTTTTCTTTATCAAAGCATCTTTGTGTCAGGGAAGAGCAACACAACCAATTTTATCTTTAACGTTTCGTCAAAAGCTTCCAAGAGAACCACACGAGAGAAAGTTTAACACGAATTTCATCAATATATCTGCACTGATACTAATGAACCGGACCTCTCAGCTTCCTGTCTGCGGTCCAGTGATGGCCGAAGTCCAGAACTTTCTTCCTGCCTTTTTAAACAGGAACCATCAGCAGAGCCGAAGCTCTCAAACACTGGAAGCAATGATATCTACTCAGTTTCATGTTACAGACGTAAAGTTTTCAATAACTTTAATTCAATTAATTTTATACTTTATCAATTAATTTCTAGTTAATTTTTGTCAAATAAATTTATATACAATTAAAGCCTCAAAATTTTACATGAATTTTGTAAAATTTATTTTAAATTATTTTACAATAATGTACACTTTATAAAATTAATGCACTTTTTTACATATTTTATGCAATATTTTGTGATTTTTGCATAAATTGCAACATTTAAAAGTTATTACATATATTATATAAATTATTTTACAATTATTTATAAATACATTTATCAAATGTATATAAAATCTATTTAAAATAAAATCTATATATATGTAAAATTTTTGTAATCGAGAAAGCCTTAAAAATTCAAATTCTAAAGTTTTAAAGTCAGAACAGCGATGATGGAAAGAAACATTTCCATTAAAGATGTCCATTTATGGAAAAACTTTGCCAGTGAGATAAAACAATCTAAATCTCAGGAAATTTGAAAATTGTGTTTTAAAAAAATACATCTGTGATAATATTCTGAGTTAAATAGTTTTTTCTTTATGTAAATTGGAGGCAGATGTAAGTTATAATTCTTTCTGCTTCTTCTGAGTTATTATATGGGCTATTAAAATGTATTACTGAGTGAATAAAACAAAAAATAAAATGAAGTGAAATTGTTTAGTCAGATCTATGAAAAAAATCATTTTCTCACATATTAGAAAACTGGGTTTTTCAGTTTTCTAATATGTAAAATTAATTTTAATCTTATTTAAAATAGCAACTCTATATATTTATGACTTCCAGACATTCACTCTGAATTTGGCCTTTGTTTGGCTTGAAATATATATTTTAAAAGCTCAAATTAGTTGTTTAACCAGTTAATCCATTGTTTTAACTCCCTTTGCACAAAAAATAGTTTTATGTGTATTAGACGTTACTTTAGCAATAACATTAAATGAACATTTCTTCCTTGTTGCAATGCTGTATAAATACATAAATATTTTGTCATATTTTGTGCTACTGACTCGTTTTTCTTTTCCACGGGAAAAAAATCGACACATTAAAACTATTATCTCAGCTGAAGAAAGGCGAGTTTTGTAAATAATAAATCAGATGAAGCTGCCCTTGAGGCTTAGTTCAGGCTTTCTACCGTTTTCACATTAGATCAAGAAGCTTTGCACCTTTCTTCAGAGGTTTTCTGAGAAGAGCCTCTGGAGCAAACCGCAGCCATGAAGGAGGAATGATGAATCCCTCCTGACGTGGTAAAACCTCAGGGTCTGTCAGAATCAGCTGAAGACTTATTCTGACTTGTTCTGAATAGTGGGAAAGATTTGTTCCCAGGAGAGCAACCAGAAGTTCCCATATTTTAAAATATTTTTTAAAAATACTTTAAATGCAGTGACGCGAATTTGTTTATAGTGTCTGATTATAGCAACTTGCATTCCCAAAGGGAAAATCAACAAGCCTACATGACAAAATCTGTTTCAGGAGGAGCAGATTTTCTCTTCCTCTTCCACTGAATGTAGGTATTTTCAGTTTTTATGTTATGTTTTTTTACAGCTGGAAACCGATAATCAGGACTGAAAGTCAGGGTGTAGTGATGAACTCAGTGTCTCTGAACATTTAGACACATAAAGGCAATTAGAATGTTGGTCTTCTATCACCAGGACATTTCCAGGATTAAAGGACTAATGTTCCAGCAACATGTAGAGAAACTCATCCATGCATTTATCTTTAGTCAGACCTCAAAAGCTCAGTTTGATAACGGAAACTTGTTTCTCCAGTCATGAGTCACACCTTGTGTATTCCTGAAACTGCATTGCTCATCTTGCAGTGAGAACACTTTATTTCACAGTAACTCTGAAATGTATAAAGTTACGTACATGTGATGGAGCTCCTGCTTGCAGATCAGATTCTGAAACTCAACCGTTCCTGTAAACTTGAGATAAATGTAATTCTTTATCTGTCTTCTATGTGAAATGATCTAAACACGACTTCCACAGCTTTCGCTTTGCCATCATCACAAATTTTCCTTGAGCCTAGAAAAAGTCGATTTGTATTTGCTGGAAGAAGTTAAATTTTCAGAAATTTAACACTGATGCTGCATTTACACCAAACACTTTTCACACGCCAGGTTTACATTACATTTACATTGTGGAGGCACGTCAAA
This sequence comes from Micropoecilia bifurca, assembly GCA_903067075.1. Taxonomy (NCBI): domain Eukaryota; kingdom Metazoa; phylum Chordata; class Actinopteri; order Cyprinodontiformes; family Poeciliidae; genus Micropoecilia; species Micropoecilia bifurca. The sequence continues at coordinate 17,751 of CAEGAF010050509.1, forward strand.
TTCGCTCTGGACGCTTGTTGGAATGAGCCGTTGTTTTCTGTTGCTGCTCTTTGTACAATGGCGAATGAAACGGAGAAAGTGGCACCAAGATGTTATTGCAGTGGAAGCTTCTGCAGTCATAACGGAGGCTCAGATGTCTTTGCAGATCATCTTGTCTTCAGTTTCTTTTGAACAAACGACGGTGACGGCGGATAACGGCACAACGCGCGTTTTCCAACTCCAGCATCGGACACAGTGGATGAGCGTCAGATGCTCCAAATGCTTCAAATAGTGCATCACTACATGCACAAAACGCGCCGTGTTTGGTGTGGATGCAGCGTAATCCTCACTCTATCGCTGCAAAAACACAAAATCCTAACAAGTGCATTCAGTCTAGTTTCTAGTGCAAATATCTTAGTACACTTGAAATAAAACAAAACTAAAAGGAAACTTTTTTAGCACGATATAGGAGCTTGTTTTAAGTTAATAATTTCTTAATATTGATGAAAAAGTAGTATTTGTAGATTATTTCACTTACCACAAGACATTTTTCCCATGTCACGAGTTAATTTTTCTGCTAGTGAAACTCCAATATTAAAGAATTGTTTACTTAAAATAAGCCTCAATTTCTTGCTAAAAATTACTTAGGATTTACACTAGAAGATAGACTAAAAATACTTTGATTTAATGTTTTGTTTTTTTGCAATGGCCTTGTCAATATTGAAATCTTTTAAGCTATTTTTGTTTAGTTTTTCAGGGGGTCAAATACAGGACAGAGACGCTCGGTAGAGCACTAGAGCAAGGCTGAGGCTGTTGTTTAAATTTTAAACTCCATCTATATGCATGATTGAGGGGGGCGAGGAAGTAAAGGGGTGAGGGGCTGCAGAGATAGACGGTTCTTTGATGAGCTGACAGAAATGAGGCCAGGCTCCCTTCGTGAAGCATCTCTCACCCTTCACCAGTGACTCATGCAGGGAATACCCCTTTCTGAAAGTTGTCAGTCACATTGAGGGGCATTTTCCTCGCTCTACTTCCTTTCATAAAAGCGTACTTGACGTATGATGAATGAAACTGCTCCCGTTTCTCTTACCCACCAGCAAAACATGTTTTGTTTTTTGCTGTTTTTTTCCGGACACAGGAAACGCTCTGCGATTATAATGGCTTTATAGTGTGAATTCTGTTGGTTGAGGAGGAATCCACAGCCTCTTTCATGTGACCTTTTATTAAACCGATTTCAGACAGACAAGTGGTGCTAAATGCCAATTAGCACCTGTTAAACAGCGATGCTACATCCGACTTGGAAACCCAAAAGAGACTGGGCCTGGATCCCATCTCGTAACACCTGCTAATGAGCCAACAAGTTAACGAGCGGACAGGGTTAACCAGTCAGACATCGAGTCAGTGAACCAGCGCCAAGCTGATTCTCCACTATAAAGCCTTTTATTGTTTTGTTCTGTTCTTTCTGGTTGGAAGAAAGGAAGGAGGTTTTTAGAACAGAAAACTCAATAAAAATGTATTCTGTTTAAGAATCTTGATAAATGGCTCTTATAGCAATTACAAAAAACAAAAATGTTGTGATTCCTCAGTGCGGTAGCCTAAAGAATCTAAAACAAACACTTTAATGAGGGTTTACTAAACCCAATCTGTCTTTAATCAACCACAATAAGGGAAACACATGTTATAGCAACAGCTGTAATTAGAAAAACTAAAATTTAGATTTGTTTGCTCCACTTCTGACTGGCATTCGCTCTTATACAGACATGGACAAAATTGTTAATGAAAGAAAAACCCACAGTGGTCACAGAAATGACTTGAATCTGACAAAGACAATAATAAATACAAATTCTGTGAAAACGAGCAAATGAAAGTCAGACATTGGTTTTCAAACATGCTTCAACATAATTATTTTTAAAAATAAACTCATTGAAACAAGTTATTTATGTGACCATTGTGGGTTTTTCCTCCATTAACTGAAGGGTACCAAGAATTGTGTCCACTTCTGGATATCAACAGAATACTGTATTCTGCTACACATTGCCTCACTTTTGTTCATATAATCAGCCTTTTTTTGCTAGTAAGAATTTAACTGCTAGGACATGAGAGGCACTTGAACTCCAGATACCATTTCTTCATATCTGTTAGAGACGTATTATGTCGTTTCTAACTTTAACTACATATTTAGTGGGTGTAACAATACTTTAAATACTCAGATGGCTTTGAAATTATTAAAAAATAATGCTACCATAACTTATAATCTCCAAAAATAAACTTTTTTTGTACCTAATGAATCTTTCCCACCTAGAAAAACAAAAGTGTCACCTCCTGGCCAGTCTCTAGCCTTCTGTCCCAGCTATGAACTGTCTTGTTTTTTTTTTGTGCTTCACTTAAATCCAAAACTCAGGGTGTCCTTTGTTGTTACCAATAAAATTCACCACTAGAAAAATTTCTATTTCAAAGGCCTTTTTTAGTTAAGAAAACAAACGTTTTCTGTTCACAGCCATAAACCGTGACAGGCTTCACTCTTTGTGTGTCACTGCAGAAGTAAATGTGTCATCCATGGAAACATGGCACTTATTTGATTTTGTGGCCATGACTCAAAAAACTTTTAAAAGTTCACATTTCTCTTTAAATCTAAGGAGTATGTTTCAAGGATCTGCTTTGATGTGAAGCAAAGTATTTGACGTTAAATAAAAATGAAGACCAGAAAAATACAAAAATCAGCGATCAAAGCAATTACAATTTAACAAAATCAGCTAGTTTAAACCTGAGCAACCACATATGGTGCATCTTCCAAATAATACATGAAAACCCCCACAAATCAGTGAAAATAAACCTATTTATTTATTTATTTTACCGTAATTCAGAGCTGAATTGCGGTCAAATATGAGCTCAATCAACTCCAGATATTCAAAGTGTTAATTCAAGACACTGGAGTGAATCTAATAGGAGCAAAACAACCCTAATCAGATGCCAGTAAATTGTGCAGCGCTGCATTTATTTTTTGCACAAAACAACATCAAGGTGTGGTTTGCACATGGATGCTGATCAGTGAAGGAGCTTTCAAATGCATGTGTTCAGCTCTGTGATGCACAAATGAGAGAAAGCTAACAAACTACCGTACTGTAAAGTTCATCTGTGTTTATCCCTCTTAATGCACTCCACCAATAGAAGCAAATTGAGTGCATCGTAAATTGCTTTATAATAGATCAGCAAAGTGCATAATGTTGGTTCCATGCCAGAGTTCATTTACTGAGTTCATCTTACAAAAAACCTTTTTCGATTTTTGTCTGGCTTGATGGCGAATCAGACCTTAAAATACTTCCTAACATCCCAGGAGGAAAATACAAACCAGAGAAGCCAGATATAGATCAGACGTTGGTACATTACCTCTGACATGTACAGATCCAAACTGAAAGGGTTTCAGATGCGTGTCAAACCCTTTTCTATGTCCTTCGCCTTTATTTCACTGAACAGCCGCCTCAGATTCTCACGTTTCAAGATGTTTTCATGCAGAATCTACAAACCGCCTTTGGCAGCTAAATCAGGTGTAAATTCAGCTCTTACACCTGATTGACCTTAATAACCGTAATCCACCTACATGACATCATTCTGGGATTAAAGTCACAGTTTTGAGTTTAATCTCAGAATTCAGGCTTTGTTCTCAGGATTCTAACTTTCATCTGAGTATTATGACCCTTTTTCTGAGAAATCTGAATTTTGATCTCAGAAGATCAAAGTCAGATTTTTGACTTTCATCTCAGAATCCTAATTTATCCTCAACATTCTGACTTTGAATCATAGAATTTTACTGTTTTTTCTGTAATTTTGACATTAACCTCAAAATTTATGCCTTATTCTCAGAATCCTGACTTTTTTCTCAGAAGATCAAAGTTAGAATTCTGAGATTAAAGTAACAATTTTGACTTTAATTTCATAATTCTTTTCAGATTTTAGACTTTATCCTCAGAACTTTTGGCTTTAAATCTGATAATTCTGACTTTTTTCTCTGAATTCTGAGAATAAACTCAAAAATGTGGCCTTAATCTCACAATTCTGAATTTTTTCTCAGAATTTTGACTTGAATCTCAAAATTCAGATTTTTAATCTGAGAATTATGTCTTTTTTTTCCTGGATTCTGACATTAAGCTCAAAATCTTTGCCTTAATCTCAGAATCCTGACTTTCGCTCTCAGAAGATTAAAGTCAGCGTTAGTGGGTTTTTTTTTTTTTTCTGTGCTGTATCGAGCCCAGGGTTCTGTGATGAAATGTCAGATATAACAAAGTGAAGTGGAACCTCCAGATCATTATTTGTATGTAATACAGCCATAAAACCTTCAGCATGCTGCATCAAGCCACAGAGAAACCACTTTTCCAACCTTAATAGCAGCACACACACAGCATAAGAAGGCACATTTTCAGGGTGGTATTAGTTGGCTTTCATCTAAGTTTCTGAAAATGCTTTCTCCTTAATGGCAGTGTTTTGGTGCAAGCCTGAAAGCTTACCTATTTGCTCCTGTGTGTGTGAGCGTGACGGCTGAGGCTGGGCTTCAGCCTGTGTGAGCTGCTGCTGCTGCTGCTGCTGGTCCTGCAGACTCTGAGTGTCGACTGAGATGCCGCTGTCGCTGTGCAGCTTCTCTCCCTCCGGTGTTACCATCTGGTTGTTTGTAGCTGCACGGTTATTAGCTGGTTGCTTGTTTTGCTTGCAGCTATTCCACCTGTGAAAACAGAAAACCACACTTAATTCTTGATTAAACTTGGTTGAGGTCTTTTTAATTTGCATAGATTAGTAATGTTTGTTTTTGGGGTTTTTTAACCAGCCTTTTCAAACTTTATTCTTGCTGTATTTTTGTATAACTTAACAATTTGCATGATTTTAAAGTAGCTGTACTTCCAGTATTGTGGCATCTATAGGCAGATTGCAAACTTCAGTGTTGGTCTACACTGTAAAAACTAAATATTACCAAGTAGTTTTGGTCTAGTTTCTAGTACAAATATCCTAGTACACTTGAAATAAGACAAAACTAACTTACAGGAAACTTTCTAGCAAGATACAGAGGCTTGTTTTAAGTAAACAATTCCTTAATATTGATTAAAACGTTCTAGTTCCATTGGCAGATTTTCACTTGTAACAAAACATTTTCCCATATTGTAAGTTAATTTATCTGCCAATAAAACAAGTACAATTTCATCAATATTGAAGAATTATTTTATTAAAATAGGCCTTTACATCTTCCTACAGTTACTTAAGTCTACTAAGATATTTGCATTAGAATCTAGACCAAAATAACTTGGTAGGATTTTGTGTTTCTGCAGTGTGGTTCTCCTTTGGCCTCAATGCTGATACAACATCACAGCTATTAAGGCCTAATCCTGCATTTTCTTTTAATTAAGAGATTAAAATTGCTGCTTTGAATACTGATTTTGGCAAAAAGGGGGAAAAATGACAGCCATAATTTGTTTGCCAGGAAATAATTGGATATAACAACACAGAGCCTAATTTCCACAGACAAAAATATGTTTTCCAGGGGCAACATCTCCATTTGATTGCACCCACATCACAATCAAATAAACACGTTTTACATTGCTTATGCTGCAGCACACAGAGAAGTTTTGCCACTGAGGTAATAGTTTTAGACGATTAACTCAGACATCACTCTTCAGATCCTCTAGGATGTGTTCAAGGCTCTCTGTGTTTTTTTTATCTGCCTAATATTCAGTGGAAAGGTCCTGTAAAACGTGCAATAATCATCCAATTCATCAACCAACTCAACTGACAAAGTAACCTATACATTTTATCTAAACTTTAACTAAATGAACAGTCACGTGTGAATAAATATAACCAGTTCTCTGAAGTTGAGATAAGGATTAAAAAATTCAGGACAATTGAATGAAACAGAGCAGTTAACACCACTTATAAATGTTAGCCTGTTGTCAAACTCACAGCGTTTTATCATTTGTTTGTGCATGACGAAGGGTAAATGTGCAGCAGATGTGTGTGGCACTCAAATTTCCCTTGGTTGGCATGTTTTGGACAATCAATGCATCTAATCAGCTTGTTTACGTGCTTCTAATGTGTGTCTGCCTGAATTTGTATCTGTCAGTAGGATAGATTGGAGCTGCAGCCTCATGTCAACAAAAAAGTTTTGTTTTTTCTTCCTTGAAGGAAAACATAATCATGGCTCGTTTAAAGAAATTGATCAGTTGGATATAATATTTCTTCAATTCAGTGTAAATGTTTTTTTTCTCTCTTTGGATCTAAAGAGGAACAAACTAGAATCAATGCAAAGGTTCAGTCATTACAGCAAAACACCAGCGATGAGGTCCGAGTAGTGATGGACTCTGAACCTTCAGAGCCACATAAAGACATTTTCACAGTTTGTCTTCTATCTCCTGAAGAACATTTCCAGGAATAGAGAGGACTGGTGATGTATTTGTGGTACTACTTTGGAAATATTTGCATTTATTTATGACAGTAAATGCAACTTTTTATACAAATCATGGACTATAATCTGACATCAATTAAGGCTGAGGCAACTATTTAGTACAAGTAAGAAAGTTTTTGAGAATAAACTCAATAAATAAACTCCCCATTGTGTGTCAGCACAAAAATCTGCAGAGATTTGTTGATTTTGAGTGAATTTCCACAATAATTCTCAAGAAATTGGAGGGACTGATTGACATAATTTGGCAGTAAAAAGATAAAAACTGCACTGATTTTTCTAGAATCGAGAGGGCCACATAAAAAGCTACGGCGGGCTGGATTTGGTCCACAGGCCTCGAGTTTGACACATGGATGAGAAACTCATCCATGCCACTCAGCAAATTGATCCAGACTGCTGCTGCTGCTGCTGTTCTGACTACAGCTAGGAAGACATCAACCAGATCTAAAGTCCTTCCACTGGCTCCCCATGGCTCAGAGAACAGATTTAAAATACTGTTGTTAGTTTATAAATGACTGAACGGCTTAGCACCTGAGGTACCAAGTCCAAATTGGTTTCTCATTCAGAAAAACTTTTGACTGACCTCTTGAACACAAAGTATGCCACCAGGCCAACCACACCAGCAGCCAGGATGGAGCAGTAAATCGGGATGAGGTTTTCATTGAAGCCCCGGCCGAGAAAGTGAGGCGCGCCGCTGCTCAACGTGGTCGTCTCTCCGCTCGGGAACGGGCTGATCGAGCCATCCGGGTCGGGGTAATCGGGAAAATTCGATGCTTCACTGTTTGTGATGGGAAAGTCTGTCGGCATGTTTGGGTCTGTATGGAGGAAAACGGAGGAGAAAGGGTTAATTTCAAGACCTTAGGAATCTCGTTAAGGTGAAAAGTTCTACAAACCAGTTGAAGTACTAGAATATTTAAAAAACAGTCTTTCAGCAGAAACATACGGCCAAGCAGAAATAATTCACCAAACCAAAAAGACACTGGTCTGCAAGCAGAAAAGTCAAAGATCCGACTCTTTTAGACACAAACAGCGAAAACACCAATAATTGTGCTTTCATTGATGTAGTTAAAACAATTATTCCTTAATGGAGGATTTTCCCCTCCACTAAACAAACTAACTTTAATTGAACTCTGGCTCTTTCTACATTTTTAAGTTATATTACTGAGATACAAAATCTCTTCTTATTTTTATCTAAATGTTAATGAATGTATCTCACATATTGGAAACCTGAAACACTTTAAAGCTACATTAAGTAACTTTTATTAAAACATTTTGTTTTTTTACATTTTTGTTGAAACTGTCACAATGTCATGACAGTATGCTGAGAAACAGATAATCTGTGAAAAGATTTGAGTTCCTCTGCCTTCTCGCAGCGTTAACTAGAAACAACCAATCAGAGCCAGTAGGCGGGTTTCAGAGAAGCCTATCAGGCTTGTGTACGTGCTGCCTGCCACAAATGCTAAGGCTCGTTATAACAGCAAACGATGACTGCAGATAACTGTAAGTCAGTACATTGAACTGTCACGTACACCAGGATGATTGACAGCGCTACGACCTAATTAGTTGGTTTTGGTGTATTTCTACAAACAGCAACAGATTATCTGTCTCATAACATAATGTCACAACACGGTGACAGGTTTAAAAAATATGTAGAAAACATATTTTTCTAAAAGTTAAATATTCATTGAATGTTTCTTGTGCAGCAATTGAGCCTCCAGAATAAAATATCCATCCATCCATCTATTCATCCATCCATCCATCCATCTATTCATCCATCCATCCATCCATTTTCTTTACACCCTTGTCCCTTAGTGGGGTGGGAGGGTTGCTGGTGTCCATCTCCAGCTATCATTTATTTTTATTCAACAGTTTCTAAGAGATAGAGATCTTGTTTTGATGACACAGAGCTGGTAGACTTGGTGGTGATTAGTGTGCAACCAGATGTCTGATGCAGCAGCTGCTTCTGATAGACAGATGGGATCTGGAGAAGTCGCTGTGAGCAGGAAGAAGGAATGTTTCTCAGCACCGACAGGAAGGAGGGGGGTGGCAAATTTATGACATCCACAGGCTCAGACCAGACCTGGCCTGGTTCGCGCACACCGGGTTTCTTCTCATCGCATACTGATCCGTGTGATGTCTGCGCGTTGCATGGCCTGAAGGCCATATGGATCCTTGGAAAACTGAGTGTGAAGGTCATCTTTCTGGTGGAAGCTGTGCTAAGGCCAGAGATATCGGCAGATCACTGCAACTGAAGGGATCTGGTTTCTGTCATAGCAAAGCCTGCAGAGACGTCAAGCTTCCTAGATTGTCCTGCTTCCTCTTTAATGACTCTGTAATTTCCCATCTTCGTGTTGCAAGCCGCCCACACCAGCAGACATTAGTCCCAATCAGTTTAACGTCATAGTGATTACCTTTTTCTGAAACAACATGCTGATCCTGTGAGATGGTCCAAAAGTCCACTTGATCATCTGTCCCCTCGGGGAATAGAGAAGCAGACTGAGGGAAAGACCCAAACGTCTGTGAGCTGAGCCGACAGTTCGGGAAGGAGAATGTGGAGCCTGGTTCGGATCGGAGCCTTGAACCCCCAGCAGAACCTCTGCTGAGCTGCTCCTTGTTGGCTTTGTTCTGGCCCCTCATGGGATCAACCCTGTGGCGACACCGAGGGCTTCGGCCCGCAACGCTTCTGGCTTTGTTGAGCATTATTAGAACAATTAAAGGTTCTATTATCAACTTTTAATAACCGGTTAATATCATGCAATAATGTCATTAAAGCTGCAGTGTGTAACTTTTATAAAAAATTGTTTTACATATTTGTTAAAGTTATCATGTTGTGACAGTAGAAAAAAACCAAGCTCCTCTGCCTTCTCCATACTGTGGTCCCAGTATGAACTGCAGAAATACTCCATATATACATCTGTGGAAAAAATGAAGAGCCCACTGCTCTTCATTCAGCCCACTCTGAAAAATATAGATTTCTGAACTCTTCCTGAGTTAAAAATTAGTGTTATTGCTTCTAAGGGAACATGATTTTCTTTGCATTATTTGAGGTCTGACAGCACTACATCTTTTTTGTTATTTTGACCATTTCTCATTTTCTGCAAATAAAAACTAAATTGATGATTATAATTTCAGAGGCATGTTGTCGAGTAGTTTATAGAATAAAAGAACGATGTTCATATTTGCATGTGTATGCTTATTTATTTATTCATATTCACTTATATTGAATTACATCTCTCTTAGGTAAACTTTATCTCTTACGGTTATGTTTGTATTATTAATATTTAACACCTTAGGTTGAGTAGCTTGTCAACAATCAATTTGCACAAGACCTATTTTCCACTTAATAAAGTATATTCTATTCTATTCTATTGCGAAACAACCAATCAGAGCCAGGAGGAGGGTCTTAGCGCTGTCAATCACTCTCATGCTCATCCACTCTCCTTTGCTCTCTGCTACACTACAGCTGGTTAACCACAACATGCCACAAACTAGCTAAGGCTAGTTAGCATGGCCACCAATGATGGTGGATAAACTGTTTTCCTGTAACTGCAAGTTGTTTTTCTGCCATTAAAACATTTAGCAGCAAGTACACAACAGTAATTGGCAGCGCTAAGACCCTCCTCTTGCCTCTGATTGGTGGTTTTTGAGTGGGAGTGGTGCAAATGGTGAAAAAAAGTGTAAAAGTTGCATGCTGCAGCTTTAATATAATGTAATATAATATAAAGCTGAATGAATCCTGAGGTCTATCAGTGCAGTGTGTCCTGGTTTTTAATCACCACCACATTTAATAAAATCTGGAACATCTCATCTTGCGAATGTTTATTTTCCTGTGCAAAAATAGCTCAAAGAAATCACAGGAAAGCCTGAAGCTTATCCAGAATAAGTCACAATGTTCTCCAGAGGATTAGCTGTAAGGATCACATTTCCAGTCTGACTTTCTCCTTATCAGCTCTGATGAATTCTGGGTACAATTTTAGATTTTTATTGACATTTCAGACTGTGGGTTGTAATTGTTCCTCAGTGATCAGCGCAGTGTTGCAGAGGCCATGAAGCATTTAATACTACAGCCTCCTGACAATATGACCTATGACCTCCAACCACCAGAAGATGAGGCAGTAACGTCCTCTGTCCTGGAGAAACTCTGTCCTTGACTGAGAGCTTCTGAATTGTCTAAAGCTGCTTCTTGTTTCAGCCCAAAGACTAAGTACATTTTAATCCTCGCTCAAAAATATAGAAAATATTTGAAAAATGTAAAGTAAAAATGCATTAATGAATAAAAACAAACATAATTTAAGAAAAACGTAATGCCCTAATGTCCAAAATTGAAATTTACCAGAGAAACTTGAGCAAATGATTTGTAGCAACTTTATGCTGATGATACTTTGCTTTTAACAAATTTACACCATCAATCAATAAATCCATTTTTTGTTAATTTTGTGAAATCTTTTCATTTTCTAATCCATGCGAGATCAGACAACAAGCTTGAATTTAGACATTTTGATGAAATTATTTGTTCATTTGAAAGTTTGATTTAACACGACTGTACAGTTCAAATAAACATCATATTTGGATAGAATTACAAAATGATTTTCTTAATTTGAATCTTTCTAAATTCAGGGCTACCAAATTTAGTTGTAGTTCTCATTTGATGTGGAATGCTGTAAAAGCAAATTATATAGTTTTATTAGTTGCCTAGCTATCAGTTAGCTGTTTTATTCACTTTTCTTCATTTAAAAATATGTGCCAAGTCCAAATTTTAGTTAAATTAGAGTTTGTTTGATTTTAAAAGTGGAACATATTGTTTTAACAGTGTGGATCAATAGTTGATCTCCATCAGTTTATTTTAGCATCATTATTTAGGTAATTGCTAATAATCAAAGCTTAGGTATTTTGGGTTTATTTGTTTTTAGACGCTTTTCTACTCTTATTCACTGGTAACAACTGAAATCTTTCACTGAATAATTGAATAGAAATTCATTTAGAGAAAAAATATCCTAGTTTTTTTTTTCCCTGACTAAACGTTTTTACTGACGTTGACCCGAAATAAATAGGAATCAACCAAATACTTTACGTAGTAGCGTGAGGTAACAGCAGCACAAATTAAAGTCCCATCATCTTTGTATATTGACTTAGTGGACCATCTCATGAAAAAACATCCACTTAAAGATTGTTAATGTTACATAATTGATTACTTTGAAGACCGACGTGGCACATAAGAATATTAGTGGACCATTACAGATACTGGCTGCACTTATTCTCTGTTTTTACTGACATGACAGACTGTAAAGCTCCTCCACATTGATTCGCTGCATAATTTACAAATGGTTCTGCATTAAATAGTCCAATGGGATCCTAATGGGCAGCTTACGTAGACATAAAGTTCCTGTTTATAATTAAGTGTGCATATCGAGACGTCTGTCAGTGCAGCGGTGATGGGACGACCTGCACAAGGTGGTTTGGGTTCCTGAACGGTGGAAAACATCTCTCAGAAGGCAGAAAGTCAGCACATGTGCATGCCATACTTAGAAACATGCAGAATGCAGAGAGCTATTTACAGCTACAGTATTGATTTGAATCCGTCTGAAAGGAGGGATTGTTTAGAGAAGTCGAAACATGGGCGTCTGTATTACATGCATTTCTTGACCTTTCCTCGGATGTAGTCAGGTTTCCTCAGCTCTGCCATACATCATCCAGCTAATGCCGCTCTGGGTAATGCTATTAGCAATGCAACATGAGCTTGCAAATAGAATAAATTGTGAATGGATGGTGTGAAAAAAAAGATGTGAAGGTGTGCAGATAGAATAACTTTATGCAGAGTTTGTGAGAGAAGTTCCTGTCTCTGCTTCTCTCTGAAAAATACTCGACGAGAATCCCTTCCACAGATATGCTGTGTAAAAGATTTGATGCCCATACTTATGTTTTATCGTACTTATCTGTTTAGCAGCATTTAATTCTATTGTCTTAAATATTTCTAAGGAAAAGTTCACAGGCTAAATTAGTGTAGCATGTTTTTGTTGCTAGTGATGAACAAAGCTGATCTTAATCTGCTTTTCTGTCATATTGGTGGTTTGGTTTGGGTGGAATAGTTTTTAAATTATGTCTGAATTAAATTATTAATGAGCCGTTTGTCAGCCCATGGCTTCCCAGACATGCTACCATTAAGTTTAAACTATATAGATTAGCAATAAAACAGGAAAACCTCGAACCCACGACATTTGTGTCGACTGTAAAACATTGTATTAACTTTTTTTGTTGTTTATTAGTTGCCTTTAAAGCTGCAGAATGCAAGATTTAAAATATATATATATATATTTTCCATATTTATTAACTCTCACCATGTTGTGACCGTATGGAAGAAAGGATGTGTGAGAATAAATCGAGCTCCTCCACATCCTACCTTTGCGTTCTGGTAAAATGCAACAATCCCAGTCAAAAACAGCTAATCAGAGCCAGGAGTACTATCTTAGCGCTGTCAATCACTGTTGTGTACGTGTTGCTAAATATATTAGGAGACACAAGTTATTTTTAAAGGACAACTATATGCCATCATTAATGGCTATGCTAACTGCGATTAGCATTTGTGGCAGTCTGAGTTGTGGTGAACCAGCTGTAACTTAGCAAAGAGCAGGTGAGCACAAGAGTGATTGACAGCACTAAGACCCTCCTCCTGGCTTCGATTTGAAGTTTCTGACTTGCTGGTGTATTTCTGCAGTTATTACTGGGAGCACTGGGAGAAGGCAGAAGATTTTTTTCACAGTTTATCTGTCTTACTGTCACAACATCATAATAATAATGAAAATAATTTATGTAAAAGGTTACATACTTTAGCTTTAACTCAAAAATAGAAGCATCGCCTGTATAAAGAAAACTGTAGAGATTACTGGACCTCAGGACTAAATTGTATCGTTTTGACCAAAACCACTGATCTTCTCACAGCATGTGTCATATAGGATTGAAGGTGAGAGCGCTGCGTCTTTAGAACTACTCTCTTATTTTTATATTTCTCCGGTTTGCAGGCTCGAACCCGGCTGGCCGCAGACCGGAGTCCAGCCCTGAGCTAACAGGGGCTGAAAGGTGCAGCTGAACCTTTAACAATCCCAGTTTGGCTTCGGCGGGTTTAAAACGCTCATGAAACGGAATAAAACTAGCCTGGGATTTTTATGAGAGCGGAGCTTCGTCGGGGATGTGTTTATTACCGGGGTGTGGACACAAGAGCGAGGAGGAAAATGATTTAATTTTTACGAGCCACTGAGGTCTTTATGGTGAATTTAACCCCAGGGTCTTTCTTAGAGGTTGATGTCTCGGCTTCTGCCAGTTCAGGGTGGAGATGAGCAACTATCAGGCTCTGCAAAACGCACAAAGAACCTCTTTATCAGCCGCCAAACACTCTCCTTCTGTCTCAGCTGAGCCTCTATCACAACTGCCTGGCGTGCATCACACACACACACACACATATACACTCATGCTACAAATTATTCAAGTGAGCGCTCTGTCTTCTGTTTGGGAGCGTTAATAGAAAGAGTGGAGGGGAGGGCAGACAGAGAGGCAGAGTGTTGGAAGAGAGCAGGGTGGGAGTGCAGGCGAACAGAGAAGCTGCTGTAAAGTGCTCTGATTAGAAGGAGTAATTATACTGCAGCGGTGAAGACACTGAATGCACACTGGACAGCTTCCATCACTCCACTCGCCTGTCCACTCCAGGGCCACTGTGGGAAGCAACGGGAGGTGATGGACTCTCTAATAAAGAGAGGAGTCTGGCGTTATCTGTGTGTTCAATCTTCCCTTCTCCTCAGGACAAACACTCCAGCTCCGGCTGAAACTTTCCAAGCTGAACAGCGCCGAGATGTTCTGCTGAACGGCTGAATGTCGGTTCGCAGAGCGAAAAAAAGGCCACATGTGTGCAACACCCGGGGTTTAATGAAAAACGCAGCAGTGGAATTACACTTGGCAGGAGGAAGAGAAGAGCGCGCGTGTTCTTTGAGTTGTTTCTCAGTTATTAGCTGTGGAAACACTAGGAAGAATTTTTGATTTATTGTTATGGTAAAATTCTGGAAAAACACAATCTTACAGAGTATTTTTGGTCTAGTTTTAGTGCAAATATCTCAGTGCACTTAAAATAAGACAAAACTAACTTTTCAGCAAGATATAGATCATTTAAGTCAATAATCCCTTAATAATGATTAAAAACCTACAAGCTCCATTGGCTGAATTGTTTCACTTATAGCAAGACATTTTTCACATGTTGTAATATTAAGGTAAAGTTAGGGAATTTTATAGATATAGCACATTTTCAGCAACAAGGCAATTCAAAGTGCTTCACATGAATTGAAGGGAAATACAAGCAAAATAAGTCATTAAAAGTCAATAAGGAATTATTTAAAAGTTACTTTTACGTCGGTACACTTGAAAATAGACAAAATTAAAGAAGGGAGCCAAAATACTGGGTAAGATTTTGTGTTTTTGCAGTGAAAACAAAACGGTTTGATCAAAAATGATATTTTAGTATTTTCTCCACTTTTAGTTCCACGAGGCAAATTAAAAAAAAATGATTAAATGCAGTTTCTGTGTAAAGCTTATTTCAGATAAGATTTATGTTTGTTAAATGCAGTCACCATCCTGCAAAACTATTTATTACCTAAAAATTAAGTAATAAATCTTTTTTTAATCATAACCTTTATTGTTATCACGATAGCAACACAGAATATCGCAATAAAATTCTAAGTTCACATCGCTACTGATTCCGAACGCTCATAAAGAGTCTAAATCTTGTTCAAGAGAGAGAGAGAGAGAGAGAGTGTCCTAAATTCGTGTGTGTGTGTGAGTTTGCGCGCGCTCAGAGGTCACTCAGCGAAACCTGAGCGCGAGCAGAAGAAATCCCAGAACTCATATCGACCCCGTTCACCGTAGAACAACAGCGCAGCACATATGCTGCGGCTCTCCGTCTGTTTTCATCCCAGCCTCTTTCTCTTTCTCCGTCTCTGTCGCTGCTTTGTGTAACTGACACTCGCTGACAGCTGGATGTGAAGCGGGGACTTTTTTGGGGATTCGCATCTTCACCACAGCGTGTGCAGAGTTCAAGAAAGACTGAGACTAAATTAAAAGTACTTCTCGTGTGTTTAAATGAATTCAGAAACAGGAAGCAAGTCCCAGATGGGCAACTTATTTTTATGTTCGCTGCAGGAAAAAAATCTTTATCAAGGACCACCATGAAGGTTTGGTAAGACCATCACAGCATATGTGTCTGCAGCCATTATCCCCACAGGAACGAACTCGCTGTTTAACAGGACTTTCCTTTCATAAGGTCACTTATGATGCCATCTCTAGCATCTACCATTATGGGTGCTATCGTGCCATCAGGCGGGTCAAAGTTGAGCAGCCTGGGTGGGCGATAAATGGGCAGCAAAAGGCTGCATTGTAGCTAATGTACATCGATATTTTGTAAACTGGGTTTGGCTGTATCTATGGAATCTGGTGGCATGCAACGTAAAATGCAGCGGAGAGAGAATTGGAGTTTGCATAAAGGTAAATATTGGTGCAGACTGGATGAAAGTTTATTTGCTCTTCCTCCACAACATCAACACGTCCAGATCTTATCATTCAACGCTCCGTTTCTACGCATTCAGTGTCATTACAGTCGATTAAAGGGGGAATTTAAACCATTTATGTGCGCTGCAAAAACACAAAGTATTTTTGTCACGTTTCTAATGCAGTTATCTTAGTGAACTTGAAATAAGACACTATTTCAAGTTCAGCAAGAAACAGGAGTTTAATTCCTTAATATTGATGGAAGAAAACACATTTTTCCAAGTGAAATAAACTTTTTTTAAAATCAATATCTAAGCTCCAATTTTGCTGAAAAGTTGTTTGTAAGTTAGTTTGGTCTTAGTTCAAGTGAACTGAGATATTTGGACTAGAAACCAGATGAAAGCTGCTTGGTAACATTTAGTGTTTTTGCAGTTTGGCTCTTTGCACGTTAACAACGAAGTGTTAAAAGATTTTCTAACTTTCTAACCTTCCCAGAGCTGAAAGCAGGCATGTGAAGCGTACAGTTTATGAAACTTTCAGCAGGAGGGTATTTTTTTATTTTTATTTTTTACAGTTTTTATCTTCCAAGAAGACAGCACTGCCACCCAAGACAACGCTGAGGTCAGTTCCCCCACCTCTCCTGACCCGTGTGAATTTACAGCTTCCTGGGTTTTCAAGCCACTTTTACTGCTGGACAAAAAGCTTGGCAGTGTTTTTGTGGGCGTGCAGGTTATTGATCGTCTCTCTGTTGACACTGCTGCAGTCTTTGACCTTTTAATGCTAAAACTTTCAACTTCCAGCTGACCAAGCCCGACCTTTCGCCACGCGTGTTCACACAGACGCATGTGCAGGTCGCCCCTGCTGGTTTTGTTCAAGTGTGATTGAGAATTATATGAGGCTTCCAACACCGATCTGAAATAACCTACAGCACTTTGTGGACTGGAAAGACTGACCGCCTGCTCAGGTCAGACCAAATAATATTCAACAGTTAGACTAGAGAAGATTTCTGTAACTCAAATGAGAAAAAGACCTGAATGTATCTCCAGGAAACTAACTTAAGTAAAGTGTGCAAACGGTTCTGTCTGTGTTGTGGGTTGTGTAATTATTTTGGATTTTATCTTGTCTTTTAGACAGAATTCTGAGACCTTGATTCATTCTCAGTGAGAGGCTGAGCCAAAACCACACAGCAGCATCTGGAAGCACATTACTGATGGCAAAAACAATAAACTGAATCAGGTCAAAAAGTCACTTCAGAATGCTGATTCTGACACAAATATTATCCTTTCATTCCCTGCCGTTCCAAGCAGCAGATGAGTTTCCATTTGTCTTAAAATTGCACAAATAGGGATTATGAAAAGGAAATTACTTAAACGGAAACACAAACATTTTTTGATGAGGTGTTGGGTTTGGTTTGGCTGTATCGAAATGTGTGTATTTTGCAAAACTGTAATGTAAACACTTTTTTGCATCGCGAGTCGGGATCAACAACTGGACATTACTACTGCCGGAAAAGACAAAGAAGACGACAGGAAGTAGTTGGAAGATGACAGAGCGGCACATTTTTTAATGACTTATTGTGTGAACAAATTTATTTATGTGCGATTTTAATTTGTGTTTCCTACTTAATGGAAACATCTCGATTACGAAATTGTGTTTTTTCAACAGCAGTGGAATATCAAAGTTTTCCACACATTTGTTGTGGAAAAACAGCTACCGATTATTTTTTTAGGAACCTTTCCTAAAAATGACTCATTCAAAAACCAGGCCTGTTCTTTTGAACACCCATAACATCGCTCTCCCCTCAAAAATTGAGAATTAAATCACTTCTAAAGCTTACTAACTCAAAAACTGATGCAACTGCATGTCACACATGCATGAAGGATTTGTCTGTATTGGCATGAGAGAAGCTCGGAGTCAGAAATTCAAGCAGCAGGCTTACTGTGGCAGACGGAGTCACTGATGGGCGTGCACTCAGCCAGCTGAGTCTCGATGTCTTCCTCACAGATGGTGCAGGGTAAACAGGGCTCCAGGTAGCTCTCCCGGTCCGAAAACGTCTCGTCCACACACTCCTCACATATGGTGTCGTGGTAAGCGTCGCAGTGCGAGTAAACGCCCTGACCCAGCGGGCACACAGTGCACGGCTCGCATCGTCCAAAGTTGCTGTTGAAGTAGAAGTTGTACTTGCAGACGCATCTGGCGTCGTTGGAGTCGGTGCAGGGAGTCTCCATGCGCATCAGGCCGGTGCACTGGGTGCACGGCTTGCACTTCTCCGTGTGGCTGGAGTTCTCTGAGTAGGTCTCACCTGCAGGTCAGAGGATGAAACCAGGGAAGTGAGTAGGGCTGTGGTGATACAATAATCTCACGATACGTGACACAATATTCTGCCCACAATACAATATATATCGCGATATTCAGCAGGCGATACAATTCAATACACTTTGCGATTTTCTGAAAGATTTTAGAGGGACAGAGTGATTTTGGTGACATTTTGTGACTGTTATTGGGTTGGATTGAATTAATTTAACTGAAAACTGATTACCGTATTTTCCGCACTATAAGGCGCACCTAAAAACCTTAAATTTCCTCAAAAGCCGACAGTGCGCCTTATAACCCGGTGCGCCT
>CAEGAF010050536.1:0-17313 GCA_903067075.1 Micropoecilia bifurca
TATGTATGTATATATATATAAGCAAATAAGTGTATGCCACATCAACCTACCACGTTCATGTGGTAGATTGGCTGAAATTTTAGAAATAAAGTACTTTTAACTAGATTTAACATGTTGCATAATTATTTTATAAAAACAGCATTATGTACAAAAGGTAAGATTACAGCCAACCATCAGTTTTTCTCTACACCATATTGGCTCTATAAACCTTGCCTTAATCACTGAATGCACTGAATGCAGCATGACTTAAAGTAAAACAAAAGTGCAGATAAAATTAGAAAGTCTGTTCATGACTGCACCTGTTTGAACCAGCTCTCAACATTGAGCGTCCTCATGTGATTGTTATTTTTATTGTCTTCTATCACAGCTTCTAAGCAGCCAGAGGACTTTGTCTCAATGTTGCGGCTGATTGCAACATCCTTGTGCCTTCGATGTCAACATGTCCCACTTTTACTTTCAAACCTCAGGGCATGTTCAAAACCTGGCTCTGTGGAAAACCAACAGACTGTGGAAGCTCTTTATGAGCTCTCTGTGGACATCCAGAAAGTTCGGAAACTCAAAGGATGGGTGCTACATCAAAGTCCAGCCTACACTAAGGAGGTAGCCAGCCTGCTGAGAGGCATGGGAGCCCCGACGCCCATCATCGCTCACATCTTGGCTGTTCACCCTGAGGCCGTCCTCTGTAATCCGGAGCAACTGCAGGCCCAGCAGGAGCTGTGGATGTCTGTCTGTCCGAACCACAGAGAGCTGATTGGTATTATCGAGAAATTCCCAGCCTCCTTCTTCTCCGCTTCCAGTCACCTAGAAAACCAGCGGGAAAACATTGCTTACTTCCAGAGCCTGAGCCTTAACAAGAGGATCGTTACCAAACTCATGGCCAGTGCTCCGCAGAGCTTCAGCAGGCCTGTGGAGCAGAACCAGCTGATGGTCTGCACCCTCCAACAGGCCTACACGGAGCTCGGCGGCGACGAAGCCAACATGAGGATATGGCTGCAGAAGCTGCTGAGCCAGAACCCGTTTGTTCTGCTAAAGCCACCGGAGGTGCTGAGGCAGAATCTGCTGTTTCTCAAAGACAGAGGGTTCACCACCAGCGAACTCCTCCGTCTCCTCTCCAAACTTCGTGGCTTCATCACCGAGCTGAATCCGGACAGCATGTGTCGGACCCTGGCTTTCTCCCAGGAAACCATCGGCTGCTCTGATGCAGAGCTCAGGGAGATTATCCTCAAGTGTCCGGCTCTGCTTTACCATCCAGAATCCACTCTGGCTGAGCGCTTTGAGGGCCTCCTCAGCGCTGGGATCAGCATGTCTCAAATCATACAGGCTCCAACCGTCCTGGAGCTAACCACGCAGATCGTAAATTACCGTATCCACCTCCTGAAGAGTCGCGGCTACGACGTTAGCACAGGGGGTCTAGATGTGATAAACGGTACCAAGAAAGACTTTGAGATGAACTTTGGTAAACTGCAGCTGCGTAGAGAGAGACCACTTTTTAACCCTGTCGCCCCTTTAAAAGGAGACGACTGAGTAGATGTCGGATTCACGGAAGCATGAATCAAAAATAATTATTTGTAGCATATGGTCTTGATGAGTACTTTTTCATTTGTGCCTGTATCATAATACAGTGTCTTAAATTTGATGGTGTTCTTCATTTGCAGTTGGTTTTTCATGGTGGCAATCCAAAGTGCATCAGTCTTAAAATTATAAATGAAATAGTAACCTGTTGTAAATTTTCAAGTCTGAGATTGAACCTGTGTAAAGAGTGAGACTTCTGTTTTGTTCACAGTCACCTAAAAGTACAGCTTAATAACGCAATTGCTTTCAACCTGCTGCCAAAGCTCCAATATTAATGCAAAGTGAAATAAATCCAATAACAACAACCTCAGTGGGTTCTGTGTCACTATATATGCTATTTTTTATTTATTTATTAATTTTTTTGCTTATTTCGGTTGTGTTTGCCATAGGGAAAATTCATATTTCAACCTGTAGTTTGGACCAGAACATTTTTTTTGGCTGCGGTTGTTAGCACTCTTACCTTGAAGGAAAATGATTGGAGGCTCAAATCCTGATCAGGGCTTTTCTGCATTTCATTAGAATTTTACATTCATTATACATACATTTGTGGCTTTTAAATATGCATTTTAACCCGTCTTTCTCTATGAAAGAACTGATTACCCAACAAACAACTTCACTCCAGTGAATTTATCAGCGTTTGAAGGAGTCAAAGTAAAGTTTTATAACATCACATCACATTACTTCAACAACGTTTGAGGATGGTGGCTGCAGCATCATGCTGAGGGTCAGTTTTGCCAAGAATCCAATTCATTTAAATGAACTGTACCAAATCTGATACAAAAAAACAGAAGTTCTCTAATACTCACCCAGATTTGTTATATTTACAAAAGGTTTTTGATTCCTCTTTAATCAAAATGGGGATGTATCTAAATAATTCAACCTGTGTAAGCAAATTTTACAATAAAGTCAATAAAATTGTGAGAAGTGATTGAAGTTGATTGTTGCGTCATTCTTCCACATTCAAAAACTAAGTGTCTTGATGTGCATAATGAGTGCATTTAAACATCATTACATTGATCTTCTCTTTTTATATGTGCTCAGTTTAATACTAATAACCTTTAGCAAAACGCTCCAAACGCTGTAGCCATCGGCTCTGCAAGCTGATTTTCAGCTTACATCTGCCTCAGATTTCAAACCTTTTGAACTTAGTCGTCATATCAATAACTGACATTAATATGTTGAAAGCTGGAGTATTTTTTACTGAACAGGGTGATACTTTACTGTAAGCTGCTACTGTAATTGCAGGAAATTACACTTATCTTTTGACATAGGCATGTGGTTTTCCCAATTAAGCCTAACAGCACCGTGCTGTTATTACAGTGTACATCTTTATTGGAAGAAATGAAGGGGAAAATGTGATGACAAAAAGACAAACGCAGCGCCTTATTGATGTCTAACAGCTTTTTTGTCCTTTTTTTCTGAAAAAAAAAGGCTGTTTTTTTTCTCCAGTTGAGAAAAAAAATTTCACAGCTCATTAAAATATCTCACCGTTACAATAACTCCTCATAAAAACTCTGCTTGACATAACAGCGTAATGACAGACGTGCTGAGATGCTGTCAAATGTATTATTGAGCACAACTGAGGCTTTTCAGCCCATTTTATTTACAGCCGGAGTATCGTTTTTACAGGGCTCTCTGCAACCATTCCCCCTGAGGGAGAAAATATAGCTCAGAGTTTTATTGTTGCTCTGCAGATGGAAGGTCTTTATTATAAGCCACTAAAGTGCCACTTAGTTATCGCTTTAATGAACTCAAAACATCAACATATGATAAGAAATGGGTCAGTAGTGGTTCATTTGAATGTGCCTCCTAGCTTTAATTTAGTGCTTATTTGAACATTAACGGAATTTTAGACCTTTCATGCAAAACTGACCCTTATGTTTGACCCTGTTCCTGAAAGGATTTGCTGTCCCTAAATCTAAGATGCTTCTGAAAAGCTTTTGAGTGAGGGCTGAATGTAAGAAATGGGGGACTGGGGGGGAGATGTCATACTGTGCCTTGTCTACATCAAGAGGGCACGTTTTAATGAATCTGCTGTGATGTTTGCGCCCATGCAAAGCCCTTGAAACACAAAGTGGCTTTTTAATGAGAGCGAGCTTCTCCTCTAATGAAGCCACGACTTTACGCCTCGAGGTTCCCTCGCTCTCACAGCGGGGGGGAAGGGGAGGGTCATGACTGAGACAGAGGATGTGTGCCTCCAGAGTTGTGCGGTTGGACGTTAACAACTTCCTCTTCCCATCTGCTGCCTTCGGCATCAGTCACTGCGGCCGTGTAGTCAGGACGATAGCCAGCGGGCAGGTGATGCAACACTGAGTGCATCTGGTAATGACACCAAGCCGAGCAGATGGATGTCTGACCAGAGTTAGTTTTTCCCACCATTCACAACATGGGAAGCCTGAGGGGCAACAACATTACCACCAGTACAACGCAGCTGATGTCCTGAAGGTCTCTGATTTTCACCGGCAGTAACTTTACCTTGCTACACTGATTGGCTGTGGTTTATGCCTGACTTCAATGCAGCGTAATAAAAACAAGGAGTTAATCAGGTTGAGTCAAGGTGAGATAAGGCCTGAGGTATTTCTCACTTGGTGTCCTTTCCTCTGTTGACAGTCGGCTCATTTCATACTAAGCTATTGAATTACTCAGACAAGCCTGAGAGATTTGTATGAGTGAATCTATTTTTAATTCATACAAGCCTAACTTAGTTCATTTGCAACAAAAACAGATGAATGTCTTCATGTCCTGATTTGTCCATTTACTTTGTCGGGGGGGATTTCTTATTTAAAGTGTCCGTTTCAAACTGCTTACATGGGAAGAGAAAAAAAAGCTGACATTCAAACTACACACACATTTTCACTCACAAAAGCAAGATTAACGTTTTGTTGAAAGTGATTTGCATGTCAGTTCTCTCTTCCTTTATGCTCCATCAAAGTGTTTCCATCTGTGTCTTAGCTCTCTCTGTAGACCAAATGTCAAGCATCAGGAAGAAAATAAAATACCCAGTTTTTGATGTTCAGTGACAAAACTAAAATAGAATTTTGCATTAAACACCATGTGAGATTCTCCAAAAACATTTTTTTTATTATTCTGTTGCTATGAGACTGAAATGATCTGCTCATGGTGAATTTGATCATTTCGACAAACATTTTTAAGCTGTTTTTGACATTCATTGTATTTTTCTGGGTCAGGCGGTCACATACTTTTATTATTATAGAGTTCTTGAGGTAAATAAATAAGCTGTTGCAAATTGTAGATTTTTAAAGCAGCATCAGATCTCGTAAAAGCCCGAATAGCGCAAAAAATACAAATATAAAGGTTAGTACTGCCCAGAGATAGATTGAGGCCCCTAACCTCACTTGTCAAACAGAACATCCCTCGCTGCTGGTGGTACCTCATGGAGTGAACTTCCTGTTGCGTTTCCAGGCTGAATCTGTCTCTGTACCAGGAGCCAAGACCTAATCACCAGCTCTCCTTCAAATCTGGACGAGGTACTTAGTTTTGTGTGGCTGTCAAGATAAAGATGCATAAATTGCTTTTAGTCAGACTTATTTTTTTACTGATTACAAACAAGAGCTGAGCCTTGGAAAGAGCTGACGTCCATCTTTTTTTCCAAAATTTAAACATAAGTGATCTACCAAGAAGTAGCGTTTCATAAAAAACGCGAATAAAGTCAATAAACTGTGGTAGTGTCTTTATTTTTGCCTGTGGACAAAATTGCTTTATCATACCAAATAAGCAATTTTCTTGTCACTCACCTGCATGTAATGCTTTTGGGTCATTGATGGGTCACTTATGACAAATTGGTAGCACAACTCATTTCATTACACTGTAATAAACTGTTGTAGTATGCTTACAACATGCTGGCTAGTGTTGAAAGTGGAAGATAAATGCGCGTAGCCATGACAACTGGTCAAGTGGTGCGTACGTCTGCCGCGTTTACAAATAGTCTCTACACTGACGCAGGCTCCATGCAGCAGGATAATTTTCATAGTGGAGAGCTCCATTGGTTTGTTGTCTATTTTGTGGTACAAAGGGGAATTTTTGTTTCTGCCAAAGCGACTCAAGTCCAGAGTTTTTACCAACTCGACTCCACATAGACTCTGAACGTAAACCAGACGCGCAAAGCTTTTGGTGTAGAGCAAAATGTCAAGCGTCTGCATTCAAAGTGCACACGAGTCGTCGATCTCAAGCAAATGTGGACTTTCTGTTCTCTCCGATGGCACCATCTAGTGGCTAAAAAGAGCAACTACCACGCGAATGTAAAGGAACATTTTATTCACACGGGAAAGAAACATCGACATGTTGTAAATAGATGTTTAATTAAAATCATAAGTTGTGTCTGAAGAAACGGTCTCAAAGAGGAATACACTGAGTGAAATAATAATAATAATAATAATAATAATAATAATAATAATAATAATAATAATAATAATAAGCACTAAAACATGTTCTATTCAAAATAAATTACAAATTGCAACATTTGCCCACATTTGTTCAAGTCACATTCAACAGAAGTTGAATTATGTGTGTAACTCTCCAAAGTGTCAATCAGTTAAGGGGAAAGACCTGCAGAGTGACACATTTCCAACGTTGGTGTGGAGGATTTTATGGGAGGACAATACAAGAACCTAAAGAGTTAAAAATTGACAACTCTGGCCAAGAGGATGAACTTGTTTAATCCAAACAAGAAGACTACAAATCTATGTAAAAATGGTTTTGTTGAATTGAAATATACTGATTGATTCCATAGGCAAATTAAGTGTTGTAACTCATTTCATTAATTCATTGCATGTACTTTATTAAAATACAGTATTAAATTGCACAAATTTACTGTGCAGTGTGTGGTGAACGTTATCGTCTTTTCAATTCAATGTATATTATTTGCTGTCCTAAGACTCCACAGTTTTGTCAGGACATGATTCACCAAGGAGTGTAAAGATAAATTTGTTAAAAACATTTTCTGCTTCTATTTTTGTAATTATTTCAATTGTTTTTCCGTCTACATGGTATCATCAATCTTCTTCTTGAAAACTTGGCATTTGAACCTGATCCCATTCTCCTCTTGAAGTTCACTCGGTACATCTGGAAATCTTAGTAGGAAACAAAAGAAAAACAAAAACAAATGAGTCAGGGACAAAAACTAACACACACATACATACACACATACATACATACATAAATACATATATATAATGCTTACATGTTATAAAAACTCAAAAAGACCTATATAAAAAGATTTAAATCCGAAGCAGATTACGGTCCTTGTACATGGTTGTGAAAACGTTCCAGAGTAAATACAAAAAGAGGATTTGAAATGATCATTGTTTTTAGGAAAGTTATCCAAATTATCCATCACCCATCCAACTGTCAAAGTCCATTTCTGAATGGGTAAAAAACATAAAATGAATGTTTCTGAAGTGGTCTAGAAACAGATCCTGTTTGGGTTGCGGAGGGTCGATATTAAAAAGACCTTCCATGCTTGAAACTCTGAAATAGGACTGTTCTTTAAAGGAGAGTAACCCAGCATGATACCAAAGCAATGTAAAAGACTTAGAATCAATTATAAAAAGCATTTAATAGCAGTTGTTGCTGCCAATCAGAAATGACACATTACAAGTTATTAGATTTAGAGGGCACCTTTTCAAATTTGACCAGGTTGGTTTAGATGTGTTGTGATGAACATTTGTTTGATAATCTGAAACATTTCAGTGTGGCACAAAATCAAAAACAAAACACAACTGTTAGGGAGCTAATGAATTTTCACGGAATGAAGTTTATGATTTGAATTTAGTGATAATTTACTCTTTCTTAAAACAGGAACAAAATCTAACTTTGATGGACACATTGTTACTAATTTGCAATTCAGATTTGTTCTATTCACAGCGGCAAAGCTCTGGTTTGGGTCAGCCAATCCTTTTAAGCTTCACTGACAATATTACTGACTCTTTCCATCTCTTTGCCATGGGACAAATAACTCTGTCACTAAACAGCTTAAAAGCAGGCAGGTTTCAAATGTATCGCTCCAGTTTTTAGAAAAGAAAAACTGATGCTCATCAGTTTCAGAATGAGACGAAAACTTACGTTTCCTGTAATTTAAATAGTTCTCTGTCAAAATCAGGAAAGAACACATCACAGTCAAAGTCGGCCATGACATCGGTCAGGTAAAGAAGGTCACACCACGGGTGCTTCAATGCATCCTGGAAGGGCAGAGCAGACCGCAGAAAATACAGTTACACTTCAAATATTAATTCATAATACATCACTGAGACTTTGGATAATTAGCTCTGAAATGGTTCAAATTACTTAAACTAATATTTAATACAAGTCCACACCTTGATGATTTAAAAACCATTGCAAAACACACAAACTTTAGGGATGGATGAACAGAAATGATGGTCTGTTTATGTACCTTGCTGCTCTGAGAGTAAGCTTCAATTTTGCACAATGCACTTTTTGTTCTGCCTGTCTGCTAATGTTCTCCTAAGTCCATTCTCTAAATCACAGTTTCTGTCTTTATTCTAGTTGATTAGAAAAGGAATTTTGGCAAAGCCGGGATTTATACGCAACCGGATAAATAATTCAACCATTTACAACAAGAGGGCATTTCTAGGAGGCCAAAAAAGGGAGAAAAGAAAGTCAGATAAGCACATTGTTGAAAAAAATTCAGCTCAACACGTGCCTAAATGTCACTACCTGCTAAAATATCAGCAATGCAACTCAAATATCTTCTCAGACCAACAGGAAAAGCCTCATGCAAGTTAATTATTGTAATTAAACCCTTTTCAATCGATTCCTTTTATTGCTTAGAACTTTGCTAGGACATTGCAAATGCTAAACACTTCAGCGCTACAAGGTGTAGGTGCATCATTCTGCCACTAGATGGCACCACATATTATTCTAAGTATTTTATTTGCACTGCATTTAGCATATTGTCGATCATAACTCTGTTCTTTGGAGAACTACCACAGTTCACTATACCAACATCAAAATGATGAAACTTTGAGGCCATTCTGGAGGCATCATTGAGTTGCTATACTGAAAACAGACGAACATTTGTGTTGTTTATTTCTATTATATTTTATTTTAATCTTCCTACCTTGTTTGAAATATAAGTATTTAATTATACTTACTTGCAGTTAGAGCCAGTTTGAATAAAAAATATACCAAATTATGTTAAAGTATCTTAAAAATGCTCCGTTGTTAAAACATTGATTCACCTCATAGACCTGCGTCCCACCAAGAATCCAGATGGTCTCTATTATGCCAGACAGGGGGGGCTGAGCAGCCAGGTGGACAGCGCTTTCAAAGTCTTGACACAAGAAGTGGGCATGATCTGGGACAGAGCTGTGAGAAAAATTAATTCACAGAAATAAGGAAAAGAGAAAAAAAAAGAGTACCTTGTTTATGAAAATCAGGAGTTTTTGCTGAAGCTCATAGCTACACATAACTGTAGGATTTTGTGAAGCAATACCCACCTCAATGTTTTACTGAGCACTGCATGCAGCGAATTGGCCAGTGGAAACATATTTCCGGGATGGGAGTTCCAGCAGAGTCGTCCCCAAATCAGCAAATTCATGTTACCTGCAGAATAACAGAATATGACCTAAAAACGAGTTCAAGCTGGAGCCTTAAAACAATTCTCTTGAAGTAACGTTGAGCACTACCTGGTCGCGACACTCTTGTGATGGTGTTCAGAAAGTACTGGAATTCAGATCTGTGGATATCATAGTTTCCACATTTAGTCCACAAACATTTAGTTTTTGCTCACTGATTCCACATGCTGATGTTTTTCCACATGCAGAAAATATGGTGGAAAAGAAAACATTAACGGCTCCACTTCCTTCACACACAGGACACCAGCTTAACAGCTGTACCGAGTTGCTCACTAGATACTCTATGTGAAGTATTTAGACTTACAAATTAAAGTGCAACGTTATCATCAGCGAACACACTGTTAATTCTTAGAGAGCCTTGAAGCCAATCTACTTCTATCTGTGAGTGACTGTACAGTTCTTTTTTAATTATCCATCATTTTCTACCATTTCTTTACATTTTACTGCTATTCTAAAGTTCATTGACCAGTCTATAATTTATTCATTAACATCCACATGGATTTGTGGAGGTGATTAATACCAAAGCAACTTCACCACAGAGCTTAACTAAAGCCACTCGTGATTGTTCAGTACAAGAATTAAGCAGACTGTATCATTAATTTTGGAATACTCTTAAAAAAAGTATAAAGGATAATTCTGGTAAAAATTAATTAAACCTCAACAAATGAACAAAGGAATTTTTAAGTAACTGTTGCGCTTTGTTAAAACTCCTACTAATGATTATTAAAACAACACATGCCTTTTAACGTAGAAAAACAGCCATTTTTATTTTATAGAATTAAAAAGTAAAAAAAAAAAAAAAAAAACTGAGCAGCCTCATAGCACAATGTGTGCGCAGCTGTGTTATGTTATGCTGCTATTCTTACGGTAAACTCCAGGGCAGCGTCCCGTCCTTCCCCATCCCCATGTTGTTGCAGATCGCCGCTATGAGCCGAACGGGTTTCTTCTGCACCTTTTCCCGATCCTTCTCCATCTCTGGCAACAGGCGGCGTAGGAAATCTCAACCAGGAAGCAGCGCAGGTTGGCGGTCCGCAACATGAAGCCGCATGTGCGTGAGCGAGCATTTTTATTGAATTTGCGCTGAGCTGCTGTCTCCGCCCACCGACCCGCTGCTGCCATTGGACACGGTGCAGCTTTTCCTCGGTTTTTTTGTTGTTGTCATAAAACCGTGACGGAGAGTTGATGGCAAAGATTACATAAGAATTGTCAAATGTGATGTAGAGCTTACAAAGATTAGAGTTGTGATATGTATTTGAGGCGCAAGTCGTAATCAAACAATTTTGCAATATTTACCTGTTCACGCAATTGGGACAACGTGCACAGCAGCAGTTTGGTTTAAACCTGGTTGATAAAAATGACTTGAAAATGAAAATGACTTGCATGTGGTTTTCCTTATGTCATGGTTTCTGTTTTGACTTAAGTTGAGAGAGAGAAAAAGACACTTGCACATAAAGCGGCCTATTCCTTTAACTCATATTCCTCTCATATTTGAACAAGAAAAAAATTAAATAGGTTCAACACAGACATTTTCTATCATTTAGCTTAGTTATTACCATGATGGACATAAATGTGGCATTTTGCAGCTGCT
The DNA here is from genome assembly GCA_903067075.1 of Micropoecilia bifurca. Classification (NCBI taxonomy): domain Eukaryota; kingdom Metazoa; phylum Chordata; class Actinopteri; order Cyprinodontiformes; family Poeciliidae; genus Micropoecilia; species Micropoecilia bifurca. Next base: position 10,774 of record CAEGAF010050536.1, read on the forward strand.
TTGGCCAAATGATGAGCTTTTTTCGAAGTACCAACTGGTTTGGTGAAAAATGACAACAAAAAAATGAAGCACCGCATGGTTGTTGAGTGTGGTGAGCGTAAGTGGTTGTGATATGTATCCAAATTTGTCATTCCAAATTCACTCTAGTAAACATAAAATGCAGCCCTCAGTAAAAGTTTTGGCTTATGTAGAGAAAGGAATGTACAGTCAAAGATCCTTTTGTTCCAACTTCTTTAAACTGGCATATAAGTCTGAATGCTGAACATGGACATGCCCCTAATAAAAATTTTATTTTTTGTAAATTGAATAAATGTACTGTGCTGCAAAGTTGGATTTTTCTAGTTTTCAAAAAAAAAGTCTTGTTAGGATTTCTACACATTGTGAAGAAATCCTGAATGCCAATTAAGCTCTTTTCATCTTTACTACTCCAACATTTAGAGGCATGTCAGTTGGTTTGTTGGCATTGTGTTCAATACAGAATGGACTTAAGATTGGGCATTACTTATAAGATTGGTACAGTATTTTTAGGTCCCTATTCTCCAGTGATGTTCTTCAAGAGCCAGAGTCGTGCAACTTTTAGATATGTTAATTCTCGTGATCTTTTCCTGAAAAAGGAAAACTTATAAAAACAAAAAGTGAAAAACTTTTCTACACGAAAAAATGTCTAAATTTTCATGCAATGAATTCTCGGATTATAAAATGAAATAACGAAACTGAAATCAGGGTGATTTAATTAAAATTATTCTTTACTGTATACTTTTTGGGTAGGCCTCCAGTAGAATTGTCTTCAATGGAGCTCCAATCTGACCAGTCGCTGTAGGAAATGCAGATGTGTTTGACTGACTTCAGCTGCATTTCATTTTGCTAAAAGGCCTGACTTGCTTTTTTATGGAGTCATTTCAATTCTAAAATGCCGCCAACAATCATTGCATTTAAATATCAGGTTACTGCATTTCCTTTGGTGAACAGAAAAATGGAAGCTTTATCCCACAAAATCCAAATGCAAAACTTGATCATTTTTTGTCTTTTATTGCCATGTCAAAACATTCAGAAAATTGCCGTTATTTATACAAAACATATTTACGATCACTGAGGTGACAAAAGAATATATATTTAAATTATAATCTTTACATTTCAGTACCTTTGTTCACAGACCACAGTCAAATATACAAAAACAGAAAATCAGTTCCAAATATTTACAAAATGATTAATATTGACTGGCTTCTACTAAGACTCTTAGCTTAGAAAATAAATCTCAACTTTTGTGGAATGAAAACTCCAAATTGTTCATAGTTGTGCTGAAACAACAGGCGTTTTATTTGTGTATATGAATTTAAGAAAATGCTTTACTCTTCCATCAAAATGCTAAAGAATGTGATGAAATATTATTGTCTAGCATGTTCATCATGCTCGCAGTTACACACTGCAGTGGAAGACAACAGGCTGCTTCATGTCATTTTTGCATGGTTTGGTCTGATATATTACATTTGTATGACTTTGTACCTGAGGTAAACCAGCTCCCATCCTGCGACTAACACATGTTAACAGGCAATATCTGAAATGCAAGCAACTCATAATTCGCTTAATGTCTACAACTTCCTGCATAAAAGAAATACTCAATGGTACCAGCAGATTAACGGTCACATCTCCATCGTCATTAGGCGAGAGTTAGTTGTTGCTACCGGAGGACATGGAACAGAAACCATGTGAGGGGTTATTAATATCCATTATTAATATCCAAGCTATTTGCTGTGCTTCCAGGATTTGAAGCTGCATTCAGGTTCCGTCTCTTCATGACGGCGTTTCTGCGAGGACTGTCTCCTTCCAACTATCAAATATGACACAGGAGAGACATCGACAAGATTTCAGACACATTAGCAAGAAGCTTTCATTGATGAGTGACAAAAAAATGCTGTTACAGCCTATTATAGTGCCGAGGATATATTACATGTTCTCCTCAGAGTATTAGTGATGCTCCATAATAATTTATTGTATTCCTCTTCCACTTGTAAACAACTTAGAGCAGCTCTGCAGGCCACATTTCAGACGCTGGGTATCACGCTCAAGTCTCATGAGAAGCAATTTTAGTCTTGAATAACATGATTCTTCTGTAAAAATCTTAGCATACTGAGACCATGTGTAACTTAATTGTATTCTTAAAGTTGCCGTACCTGTTTGAGATGTTCCCTCCTGCAACAGGGGGCTTTCAAAGGACCCTACAGCAGAGTAAGCGTTGACTCCTCCAACGTTGCTACCGTTTACGCCATTGTTGGGATTTGCTGGAACAGTTGCAAGTAGCCCTGAAACATAAACAACATTTCATGCTTATTCATTGTGTACCTCTAAATTAAAATTGGTATCCTCCTACATGGAATTAAATTGTTCGATCATGCTGCCATCTGATATGCACGGAGACCTGGATACAAGACTTCAGCAATTACTCACATTAAGTATAAAAACAGTGGTAAAGTGAACAACGTGTGTTGGTGTTTTTCATGCTTTACTACCAGCAGTAAAACAAATTTCCCTTCAGAATAATGATAGTCTGCCTTGCAGAAGTATTCATGGCCCTTGAACTATTTCACATTTGTCACAGTACAACCAGAAAATCAAATGTACTTTACCGCAGTTTTATGAGTGAGAGTAACACAACATCGAGTACAACTAAAATGTAAGACAAAAGGATACATAATTTTCTATTAAGGTTTGCCGCAAGCCACAGTGGTGACACACAAATGCGTTCATGAAGCCGCTTCACTCATGAGACCAAAAAGCAACCATTCGAAACGCAACTGATGGAGAAAAATTAAAGTTGCATTTCTTAACGGTTTTGAACATAATGTCCTGCAACCATTTTATTTACAGATTGTTATTTTGCATTTACACTGTGCATTCTAAAAACCAAGCCATTTACAGAGACGTGGTTCCCTGACACTGACCCGCTCTGCCTTCTGCAGGGGTGTGGCGGCTATCTGGGAAAACAGATTTGTGTCCACAGGAACATCAAGAGTCCAAACACACTGAAATCAAATATAAATGCCATTAATGTCTAAATGGTCTCACAGTGGTCATAATTAAATGCTAAGTAGTGGCAACTTAGCTTTCCTGATAAAGTGAGTTAAATGGGTTAGTAGTAAAGTGACAAAAAGTAAATGGAGGTTATATTTTGAAAGGGGCTGTACTTATAAACTTACTTTCCTCCACATAAATATTTTTCTTTGTTTAATCTGTATGAAAACTTACAACTTTCGTAAGAGAGGAGAACACAGCAGCAGATTGTACTGTGAGAAATGTTAATGCATTGAGAAGAAGGATACAGCTACACCTTAAAAGCAGTAGAACAGATGAGGTTGTCAATGGGTGGGAACATGTTTGGACCTGTTTTACCGCTCTAGAGTTTGGGTCAGAGGAAAGAAACAGGATCTACTAGGTTATGTGACGATGTGACTTAGTGTCTAAGACAGACTAACTGCTTGTGTCAGAGCAGGACAACTTTTCACGGTCAATGTAGGAATACATTGAAGTATCATTCTATCATTCTGTATCATTCTTTTTTCTAAAGATAAGTGGTTCTTACAGCTGCCTTCAACTTTGTTAAAACTAACAAAATTAAAAGCACCTGCCATTCATTACATCTAATATTAATTTGCTTGAAGATTTAACAATCATCCAGCTGTAGTTTTTACCCAGTCCTTTGTAGCAGGAGAGCTGCTGGTAAATCTGCTTCATCCTCTCGATGTTGACCCGGCTGGCCTCGGCGTGGTTCACCATGGGTCTGGGGTAGTTGGTTCCTATGATACACTTAGCTGCCTTTTGCACATCCTCCGGGGCATTCCAAGGATCATAGATGTATTTTGCAGGAAAACCCCTCAACACAGGCAAGTAACGACTGAAAAAAAGGAAGATGTGCAAAATAAAACACAGGGACAAAGCACCCTTTGTTTTCACTGTATTAAGGAGGATTTTTCATAACCACAGTGAAGATACAAGATCTGCTTGCTATTTTTTGCAATTTTCTGAAACCATCTGACCTTCCCCCCCATGTGAGGGTTTAGAAAAGCACAAGTTAACCATGAGATTTTGGTTTCCCACTTTAATCTCTGTGGGAAGCACCAAAACAAACATCCTATAATCTTAAGACAAATTTTTTTTAGATTCACGTCAAAGCAGTGACTGACCGTATGTAGTCACCACTGGGGTCAGTGCGTCGACCAAATCCCACGGGACAGTAGCAGTGGAAAAACTGCTGGAAAAATGAACTGCAGGAAAGCCACATCCAGCTTCCGGCGTTTACACTCCAGTCTGCATCGAGTAACAGCTCCTCAAAGACCTGCGAACAAACAACAACACTGTACTACTTCCATTTACTCCGATGATTTAGATGACTCAAGTGGGAAGTTAATTGTGACACATAATGTCACTAGTTTCCATTCATTTAATCTCATGATTTTTTATGTTTTCTCAGGATGAAAAAACAGCAACAACTTCACTAAAATCTAAATCAGGAATTATATCTAGATATGTGAATTTATGGAGGGCTTTTCCTCACATCTACACATGTTTATAACTTTACACAATGCTGAAATTCATACACAAACAATTAATCTATTAAAAGTCTTTCTGTAACCATGAACAAGCTGTGGCTGAATGAATGACAAATTACAGGTGCAGTTTATTCAAATCGGTCGGTTTCGACTTTGCTTTTAAAAATATTTCCCAAGTGTTCAGTACAGCTGAAGTCCGGACCGTTCCAGAAGCTCATCTATTTCAAGACCACCTTTGACGTGTGTTTGGGATCACAGCCATGCACTTACTTTTACCATGCAAAAGTAAGTGCATGGCCCAAAAACATGATGAAACCTAAACTGAATGTTGCTGCTGCAAACGGAGAGGAAAAACGCCTCTCTGTTTAAACCAAAGAACAATATGTCAAGTGCCAAAAAAAGTAAGTACCAACATCATGTGAGAGGCTTATTTGTTGTCTGTGATTTTTGTACAAAATCTGAAAACAACAAATTAGGAGTCTTCAGCTTCATTTGAAAGCTGCTGCTAATGAGTGGAGATTAGACACAAAATAAAACATTCAAGCACGGAAAAATGATCCCAAATCTACATCAAAGGACTAAGCAGTATAACATTAGGCTTCTGGAAAGCCTTGAACTTAACAATACAAAACCTTTGTGGGTAATGCTCTGATGTTGTGTTGGTGCCAGAAACCAACCAGCTTAAACATATTTCCTCATATTTGAGAAAATATTTCCTCATTTGAACCAGATCTTTGGGCGGGACTATCTGCACGTTTGAGCTTTTATAATAATTTTTAAAATATGTCTGTTAGACTAAATCCACAACAATTTCAAACGTTCTCATCCAATTATTGGTTTTACCTATGCGTGCTGTACACTTCAATTTCACTCTTGAAAATGAATGGGTCATAAAACTTTCAAAATATGGTATTTATACCAACAATGATTGCAAGTTAACTTCAGATAGGAAGTGAATTTTTTGCTTCTCCTCGTTATTCTTACTTTCATGCCTTCTTCCCAGCTGATCCAGAGGTCTCCCCTTGTGAGGAAACAGGCCACAGCGTGCCGGGCCAGATGATGGATCCAGCCCTCCTGTCTCAGCTGGGTCATTATAGCATCAATCCATGGATAACCTGTTCGTCCCTCTGCCCACTTGGCCAGTGCTTCCGGGTTTCGGTCCCAGGGAATTTGAAGACACACGGGATTTCCCTCCATCTTGTCAAAGCAGGAGTTGTTGGTGGCCGTTGTGTAGAAGAATTCCCTCCATAACAGCTGGCCATAAAGGGACAGAGGTGGCGTGCTGTTCTTCTTCACCTGATAAATTAATAAACAAGCCTGTTATTTTGTTATAATGGTACATTTTCAGTTATTACAGAATATACATTTAGCTAATGTATATTACAAAGAAATGTTTTTCATCTGTCAGGATCATTTCTACCTTTTTGTAAAGATCTGTGAGTTTGAAATAGAAGAGCCGACAGGAGAGACATCCAAAGCGCAGATACGGGCTGAGGCCTGTAGGAGCGGCCAACAGGGAGTTGGAGTTCATTCGAGGACGCTCAAAGTTTGCCACCCAGGCCTGCAAAACCATGTAGAAAATATCATCGCTTTTAGCAACATTTTTATAGATGATTGCAAAAGGAACATAATTGACGAGAATATAAGGCGCACCGGATTATAAGGCGCACCTTCAATGAATGGCATATTTTAAAACTTTTTTCATATATAAGGCGCACCGCATTATAAGGCACATAGAATAGACGCCATAGTTATGTTGCCACCAGTCCGGTATTGAACGGTATATTGATTTGTTCCGTTCACTACAAATATGGATGTCTAATAATAAAAAAATTGGACCCGAGTTCTTTATATAGCATCTGCACTAGTCATTGTTTCACTCACGGTTTTTATGTTGTGATATTGTGCCCAACTGCTTCCTGGTTAGCGCAGACCAACCGACACGCTGCGCCGCAGCCTCTGTCTCTCTTCCACCGACACCCACGGCTTTAAATGT
>CAEGAF010050537.1:0-30181 GCA_903067075.1 Micropoecilia bifurca
ATGAGTACAAACAATATTCAAGTCTTTGAAAATAAAAAATTTATAGTCGATTTCTTTGGGAACATCAGAGTTATTGGATGGGGGATATTTTACACTTACCATGCATCAATTCATGTCTGGTGAGGTAAGGGATTGCCTATTAAACTTCTGTAATTTGCATTAGTAAAATCATTTTTCCTTAGTGAATAAGGCGCCAAAACAGGTTCCAGCCCAGGGGCCCACATACTTGTAAATCCTGCTCTACATTTGTTAACAGCATATTTTTTATGTCCCAATATACATATATGCAAAGCAGAGTAGAAGTTTATTCTAGAACATAAATTTTGTTCCAATTTTATGTTTTTGTTTTTTTGTGAGGACTCACAGCTTGGCCAGCAGGGGGTCCCTAAACAGCGGCTCTTTGTAGCGCGGCAGGAACAGGCCTTTGTAGGGTTCCAGGTACTCGATGAGCGTGTGGGTTGTGTCGCCATACTGCGGACAAAACGGTTTGCACAACACCCTTATTCAGTCTCAGACTCCTCGGTGTGTTTTACCTGGGGCTTACGTGTGTGAATCATCTTTTATGTACCGTCTGAATCACAGCATATTTGACCTTGCCGTTGCCGTCCTGCTCCACCCACGGCTCCCTGACGACCACAGCTCCTCGCTCCCGGGCTGTCTGTCAGCGCGGAATGACGTGGGATGGGTTTTGGAAAAACAGGAGCACACAACGGTGTCTGAGTGATCAACTACTTTTGGGGGGGGGGGAGTGGTATTCGTACACATTTTCACATTTGTTTATGTTACAAATAGAAACTAATGTGAAAAATATGAAAGTTGTGGCGTGAATTTGATTCTGCTGCTCTACTCTAGTACCTTCAATAGTTTAACTAACAGCTTTCTGAAGACTCCACCTGCTTGACTCAGTATGGTTATGTAGCAGTGTTTTGGTGTATCTAAGCTCTGTTAAGCGGCTCACGGACGCCCTCCAGTGGCTAAATAACAAACGTTTTCAGTCACCCTTCTACAGATGGACCATGACTCTAGACTTGTATCTGCATGGAGTCAGCAGTGATTCCGTAACCTTGCGGCTACCTGACAGCCAACAGAGATAGCTGATCCCATCTGACCTTGACTGTGAAAAAAGTTCAGACTTACTTCGCTGCTGTAGAATGTATTGCAAGATTGTCATGTTTGCGATTGTTTCAACATGCACACAAGAGTAAAGCATCAGTTAAATGTGAAATACGGTTGACTGAAGCAGGTGAATCTGCGCGACCTGGAGGTCAAACATGTAGCCCATACGTGCTTTTTCTTATTTTTCTTTTTGCCGAACATCTATTGTTGAACAGTCCACATGTGTAAGACGTGATGGAAAATACGCTGAACGTGTTAATTTATTTTAAGTTCTTGTAACCTTTATGTGCAACTGTATTTTAAAAATGTTAAACCAGAAAATCCAGTGGAATTTCTTCTAGTTCTTCTAGTCTTCAGATTGAATAGTTCCATCTGAGATGTTCAAAGCTTAGGGAAATGTTTCATAAACTAGCTCTGCTGTAAATGTCTCCACAACATTCTTCCTGACCTGTCTCCTGTATTCCTTGGTCTTCGTGATGTTGCTTATCCTCTAATGTTCTCTCACAAACCTCTGAGGTCTTTACAGAACATTTCTGAGACTTAATTACATATGTGTATCTTTATACCTCTTCACTACTAGTCCACTTCGCCTTCATGCACATCTTATACTGATCAAGTACAAAAGGTTTAAGGTATTTCCAATCTGTGTTGTCCTCTGTCAGGTTACCTTGACCAAGAAGTCACAGTCCTCCACTTGGAATGCTATATCCTTTACTCCATCTCCATGTTTGATCAAGTGTCCCCCCATCTCTGAAAGATGACACAGGCATGATGAAAAGCAGACGCACAGCTAGTCACATTCAGAGCCTGTCGTCTTTCAGTGTCTAATGTGTCCTGAGGAGTGAACTCGCCTTCATTTCCAGGGTTTAGTGGAGATTGGAAAACAAAGATTATCTGTACAGAGATAGGAGGGGGTTGTGCTTAAACAGAAGGTGGAAATACTTTAAATTCAGACGCTCAGACGCAAGATTCAAACGCCATACTTTGTCCTGCTTGATGACATGAGACACGACTTCTCGGCTGCCGGTCTCCAAACCCTGGTAGGCCAGAGGCTCAAAGCCCATCTTGTCACAGTAGAATGAGGCTGCCTGGAATGTGATCAGATTCTTGTCACTCTGAACATAATTTACAGATGAACTCCAACACCTGAGTCCAAGGGTTCATCCTTTGACTGTAGATAGGTGATGTACTGCATGCTTAACTACAATGAGTATCTTGTATGTGACGGTCAGTTTGGGTACTAACCTGCTTGGCATTGCCAACCCAGAAGGTGATATGATGAAATCTGACAAATCGCCCCCTCAAGGGCTACAAATTAGAAGACCAACAGACAAATTACCTTTATTAGGTTTTATGGCTGCCAAGCAACACAAAATCTACATCAGATCATTTAAACCTTACCTTCTCCCCTTTATCTGTGTAGGTTGTCTAAAAATGGAAAAAGAAGCAAATTATTAGAGCTTAATTCTCAATATCTTATATTTATAACGTGCATTAAATATTCCCTCAAAAAGTTCTTCGCTCATGTTGTGATCGTAGGGACAACTCTTACCATGGTGTGACTGCAGGTGGATCTCAGTTCAGAGAAGAGGGAGACCAGAAATCAGTGTCTGGCCTGGCAGCCTTCAGATAAGTACTGACCTGATGACCGGCTGTGATTGGTCCTGTAGGATCTACACCCACCTGTCCGCCTCCTCGTTTCTTGATGTATCTCCTTTAAAAGGTTCAGCACCGCAGTCGACCATGTTGTTTCTCTTCTCATGAAAATCTGTGACAAAGATGTGTCACAAAGATGAAAGATGTATACATTAGCTGCAGCAAAGGTTTTATACTGCTATGTCGGATGGTAAATCTGACACACTCAGCATATTAGTTCAGAGGATTTACTAATTTAGAAGTGTATGGAGGCTTTTACATGCAACCATAGTATGAAAGTAAACTAAAACACTTTTGTAGTGAAAACAAAGCACTGCACATTTATCAAGTTGAGGGTAAATAAGAGTTTTCCCTCTACCTTTGGTGTTTTATTTGTAATTTCTACCACCAGAGGGCGCTATTTCCAATGAAGAAACAAATCATAATCCTCAACTCAGAGTTGATCGATAATCATAGCCAGAACTTAATCCTTGGATATGATGAGCTTCAATTCATTATGGTGGCTCACATAAATTGACCATCCCCTCTTTGGTTATTCAATTCAGAGGATTTTTTTTCTTTTTTCTGTTTGTTTAAATCACTGATAAGATGAATGACTTAATATGGCATTTCATTACTGTGGGCTACTGTAAAGAGGCCGGTTAAGAGAAATTGATCAGTGATCTGCAGCAGATTACTTTTTTTTATCTATTCTGTTTGATAATGACCACATTGATGATTTTTATAAAAACTAAACATATAAAATTTCCCATTCTGAATCGAACAAACTAAATTTTTCTGTCATTTTTAATTTATTGCTGTGGTTCATACACAGGAAATCGTGAATTCCTTGAATGCTTCATGTCGGCTGTACTCTCGCTACTGTACATGTGAGCCGCCGCACGTACCGCGCTATTTGTGTGTGTACCCAATTTGTGCCGCGCTGTGATTTTCTATTGGTGCGCTTTGAGCGTTTAGTAACATGTGATTGGCTCGCTTGTGGGCGTGTGCCATTCACTGGTTGCACCTATGCTAAATGTGATTGGCCGAAATAAACATTAAAGCTTCATTGGGCTAAACCGGTTCGTTTGTTCGCTCGCTATTGGCTGGCGTGCTTGTCATCGCACAAGAATGCGGAAGTTGTGTAGTCTACTGAGTCACCGTTGTGTCAGCTGATTCTTTCTGAGTGAGTAACTCGGTTTATTTCTTTAAATTAAGTGACTTCTGAGCGGTATGTTTTATGTGACATGCGCCTGGGCTTTCAGACTAAAGTGGTACTTGTGAGCCTTAAGCTAGTTTGTTGTTTTCAATGGACATATGAGCGAGTTTTGCCCAGCTGCTTCTTATAAGGTTGCTATCCGGAAGCTAGCCTACAGCTAGAGCTTTTGGACACATAGTTCTGACTGAGAGACACGCTTTCGGTTTGACAAGTTGTCATGCTGGAGTACAGCATCAGTCTGAGAACAAACTGGCTTCAACTTTCACTTTCACACGGCGGGTGCTTCAACTTCACCCACCTTGTTTACACCTGTTGTGTTTTAATCAGTCCCTCAAACAGCGTGTTTGTTTCTGGAAATTTCTAAGCATAGTTCATTGAAAAGCACCATAGAATCTCCCACCTGGACTCTCAGCCTTTACCTCCAAATTATTGTTCATTCAGGAGGAATAGAAAGTGTATCTACAGAAGATTCTTTATCAATAAATTCGTAAATAATTTCGGGGTTTTTTTTGTTCTTGTTTGAAATAAACGGGGAAAAAATGCTACTAAAATCAATTTTTAATAGACCGACTAGCAGAATAGTACAGCTAAACAGCTGAATCATTTAATTTTATTTGAAACGAAGCTATTGTCGCGAGTTAGTAGAAATATTGTATTTCATAATTGAACATCTTTTTTTTCTTTCAAGGTCTGAGCTCAGGATTTGTTTTCTCTGACATACAGAACAAATGTCAGTTGATTTAAAAAGTGATACATTTGGACTAGAATTGTGTTTTTGGTGGAGTGAATGGCATAATTGAATAAATACAGCATGTCTCTGTCATAAAGTTTATAAAAATGTGCACTAAAGCATAGTTATAGATGGGCTTGAACTACTTTTATTTATTTATTGCAATTTATGTGGTCAGTTTAAGATACTTAATTTCTTTTTCACTGTATTATATTTTTATAAATGCATAACCAATTGGGATTGGAAGACATTATTTTCTATTTTCTTTTTTCCTCCAAATAAAATTAGTTTTATTTATCACTCCATACATTATCTGTAGAATTTTTTTATGAGTACTTTAATGCCACAATAAAAGCCCTGTTCAAAAACTGCCGACAAAAAGAGCGTAGTGAGAAATGAGAGCAGAAGGAAACGGACACTTGAACGGATCCTTCAGTTTTTATCAGACTCTTTTGAGATGAGAGCTGAAAGGTCTTCGAGAGAAAAAAACAGCTGATTCTTCATATAAAGACAGACAAATCCAGGAATACTGAGATGCTAAGCTAGCAGATTGGATTTTTATTTTGAGACAATTTGTAAAGCAGCTCATCACTAACTAAAATAACACAGAAAGTGTCAGTTGGAAATTACTCCTACATCTCTTCCTTTGACATTATTGCCTCTCCTTTTGAACTGCAGTGAGAAACTGAAGTCCAGAGAGCAAAATTAAGGACAGCAGTTATCTAAAAATAAGTGACTATTTTGTAGCGTTTAGTTCAGTGTTTAGAGCAAGAGAAAGCAGCACAGACTCACTAAGTTGTTTGGATCTACACCCACCTGTTTTTAAAGACTGTCTTTATTTGTTTCTATTCATTGAACTGTAATACCACGGATGGGTCAGATTGCTTCTCAAATAACTATTTGAACACTAAATGGTAACTTTTTTGCTTACCAGATAAAACCTTAATCAGGCTGACTTGATGTCTTTATTTTTTTCCACAATAGATGTTCTGTTTTTGACTAATCAAAATGATCTTTGTTGATAAACGCATGATGTTCAGTTGAAAGTCACATGACGTGTTGCAGAACCTGCTTTTCTTAAAAGAAGCATCTCAGCGGTTTGATATTTCTGTGGAAGAAGCATCACACGACGCTTGATGAAACACTTTTTGTTCGGAAATGCATTACCCAAAAACAGCCAACGTGTTTCGTGTAAAGGTTGTACTTTTGAAGAGAAAATGAAAGAGTTTACCAACAAGATTGGTAAACTCTTACATTGGGTCATAGAAGGACATATTCTAATTTACTGTGATGAACCCTCAAACTTGTTTTATTAGTTGTTGCTTTTTTTTAAAGACTGTTTTACATGAAGAAAAATGTTATCAAGATTATGTTGCTTTGACATTATCAATTATGATTATCTTGCATTTTCCTAAGGTTTTATTTTCCAACCGCTGTTTGTGAGCTTCAGCTCATCCAGGTCAGTGAAGTCCATCCAGCTGGCCAACAATATTGTTGGCATGCAGGATTTTCATGGCTGTTACTTAAAATATAATGTCTAACCAAATATTGCATCCAACTAGTGCGGTTGTGATATAACACAGGTTGGTACTGCAATGACGATTCGGTGTATTTAGCTCTAGTTTAATTTCAGTCATGAGTCTGTGTATGTTTAAGCATGATTTGACTTGCATTAGCAGCCACATGACACCCAGAGCAATGCGGGAGCGTTTACCTGGAATTGTGTTTTTACTGTTGTCACCCGTTTTTAGCCTTGGGGCAACAGCGACTTATCTGGAAATTTCAATTTCCAGATAAGTCGTTGCCCGCCGCTGGCGAATATGACCACACATAAGCTGCAGCCTTAAGGGTCTGAATGGTTTTCTTTGGGGTTTTTACTCAGTATTGCACAAGATGTTTAGTAAGATGAGGGCAGTGGCTGTTAGAAGGTTTTTAGTGTAATAAAATGCTGCAGTGAGCGAGATGAGCGCTGTCGCTGTCTTTATTTCAGGATCTGTTCTGCAAACAGATTTGCAATTAATTGAATTGGATTACATGCTCGGTTTTTGCTAAAATCTGTCAATTCATATTTAATTTCTTGCCTATGAAATAACATGATTAGTTTTTCTTCTTTTTTTTTGTACCTCATCAACATAAAATGTTCTCTCTGTCCCAAAATAAGCTGTCAGACACATAAATGCCACTGGTTCCTTTATAAAAGGCAGAACTCAACAGTCATGGATGGATCGACCCCATCCGGTTATGCTGCATTTACAAATTTAGTGATAATCATGCACAGAATCTTAGCGGGTTATTAAAGTATTCATACTTGTTTTGTGGCAGAATGTCAACATCACTGTTTCGCTTCCAATTTGTCATGTATTGCAGCTTTATGGTCAATTTGTGGCTCAGAAGCAAAAGGCTTGAACTCCTTGCATGTTGAAATGTGGGAGAATCTGTTTAGAGATTCACTGTTTAAAATGTTGAGTAATGGTTTGTAATCTGCTCAAGTGTTGTGATTTCACTGTACTAAGACGTAAAGAAAAGTTGTACGGTTTTTCTTTGTCTGGTTATTTTGGGCTGCAGTAGAAACCTGCACATTCTTATCTTTTTTTGTACAATATTAGATATAAAAGGTTTATTTGCATTAAAACATACAAATAACCAATTTCTTTTTAAGATTAAACAATAAACATATTGCCTAGAATACAACAACACAGCATTCCTGTAGTGAACCCTTGATTGTCTATAGCAAGGGATTGATCTGCAGCTAAGAATTTTTTTTAAAAATTCTTTAAAAAAACAACTAAAACTCACTTGAGAAGTTCTGGGTACAACATATTTGAGAGTTTGTAGAGTTTAGACTTAATTACTGCTCTGAATGTGTTCTTTCAGCAAAGATAACATTTGAGTCTGCATACTCCAGTTATCGATTAATCGATTAGTAAACAAGTTAACAATAATTCTAATCGATTCATCACGATTAATCGTTTCAGTCCCCCAAACGTACTGAAAAGTGGGATTATTTTGGCTCCTGCTAATGTAGTTTGGAAGCTACATTCTGATTACAGAAAATGTTTAGGTAGATGTTGTACAAATCAAGTTTTCTTTTTTTTTTATTGTTTATCCTGCATAAATGAACAGTTTAGTTGATTCAATCTGTTTTTGTCTTGTAGTTCTGCTGCCAGTTCCAAAACACAAAGTTGTAAAGTTAATCCAGTTAACAGGTTGTTTTCGTTTTCAGTGTAATCTCTTACAGCTGTGCGTATAAATGCATCGCCTGCACGGAATAATCGGTGTTGTACGTTTGGGATCGACAATAATGCCCCACGATGAAACTAGTCACGAGTGCTCTGAATGTTGTAAGGCGTGTGTGTGGCCCGCAGTACGACTTTCTTTCACTTCAGGGAGCGAGGCAGAGTAGGAATGGGAGGCGGGGGGCGGAAGAGCGAGCAGCAGTAGTGGAGGGAGGTGTGTCACACACTCGATTACAAGCCGTTTCTGTTTGGGACTCGGAGGCTACTGCGACTCTTCCCAGCTCTAATTCAGCTTTAAAAAGTAGACTGAACTTTTCACACAGAAAGTTTGATCCAACACTTTGAGGTAAGATTTCGTACAAAGTTTGGTTTTGTGGTAATGTTTGTTCTCTTTAAAAAAAAAAAAAAAAAAAAAAAAAAATCTTTCTGTTCTGCGGAGCGGTGTGCAAAAGGGGGTGTGTCACGGTAAAAAAACAAAAAGCCGAGCAAGAGGATGGCAAGTAGAAACTTTGATAGAACAATATGAAACTATAGTCAGATTGTTTAGTCTAGTCCTAAAGAAGGAAGTAAACACTTTGTCCATGTTTCGTCTGAATGCCAGTGTTTTTTTCTTGCTCTCTAAACCTTCACTGAGCATGCTCCTCTTCCTCCTGACTGAACTTGCAAAGGCAAAAGAATGTACTGAATGAATTCAGCAGCAATAGCTTCACATTCATTCAGTGAACTCCCAGGTCAAGAATAAATATCTATTTTTAATATTTGTATTGTATTATGCAAGTATCCACTGTTGTATTATATCTAATAATGTATCAGTATAAAATGGCATTTAGCTTCAGGTCTTCTGTTTCCAATACATAATTACTGCTGAGGTGATTTTTAAGAATCTGTCTTTATCAGGGCAGCACATCCACCCCGAGCTCCTCACTGTGTTTTGGGCGTGGAGAAAAGTTATCTGCCTGACTGCTGATAATCTTACGGGGAACGTTGAGTCGGCATTTCTCATAAATCAGAGAATTCCCGGTCAGGTCGGCCGATGTGTCCCGTGTCACTCCGCTGGTGTGGGAGTACACGTCTGGCACGTTTCTGCGTGTCCGCCTGCAGCGCTGCGCGTGCGCCGCATCTCTTGCGTCGACTTTAACTCATTCACTAAGAGCACTTGTCGTCCCAGGGAGCTGGTCAAACCATTAGTGTTCATCTCCAACCTTATTTGGGAAAACTGTTGAATTGTGGGTGTTTTCTATAAATCTATAGCTCATGTTGTACTTTGAACGAAAGGGGCGTTTGGAATTCTTTGAGCAACCACCTACACACAGAAGAAGTCTGAATGTAAGGTGTTTTATTTTTATTTATCTTGGCAGGATTCATTGCTGGCACGGCAGAGCCCAGCAGACAGGAGGAGAGGGGAGGAGTCTGAAGGGGAGCATCCACCAGCTCTGTCTGCAGCGCTGATGGCTGGCAACATGGTGAGCCAATCGCACCGAGGAGGGCCGGGTGTATGTTTAAAAAAAAAAAAATCGCCTCCTGCTGAATCTTGACGCGTTTTAGTCCGCTTGGTTCTCTGAAGCCCGTAAATGATTCCTCTAAACTTGAGCGACAAGTTGCAACCTCACTCTTTTTTACAGGAATCAGCAAAGTGTGGTTGCAGGTCTAAACAAGGCGCGAAGAGTTGCACACAAGTTTTACATGATCTACCCTTCATACCTCAATCTTTCCAGCGACGCTGTTCAGAACCTCCTAGTTGATGCATGTTGATTGCGTCCAGCTCAAGTCTGAATGTAGGCCGAACTGGGCTTTCTGCTGTTATCACAAGGTGTATTTAAAAAATATATATATACAGAAATTAAAAGTATCAAGCAGAAAGTTGGCATCAGTCTTCCATTTTAAAATTGATGCAACTATAAAAATACGTGAAAGAGATGAGAATTGTTTTTGACATTAACATTAATGACAAGTGGGAGACACTGATCTTTCTTTCGTGTCTGCTCCAACTCTTTTGATTCAAAGAAACAGTTCGGTTTGTTTTTGGTAAACCAGGCAAGAATCATGTTGTTGCTGCTGTAGTGACTCCTTCTGGCTTCACAAGGTAGCGGCGCAGTCAGCAGCGATGCATCTTCAGATGCTCACTGTCGTCTTAATCAGTGGAAGCAGCTGAGCAGCTCGCTGACATCTCAACTCGGATGGGGCTCTGTCACACAGATATTGTCTGTGTAGAAGCACATCAAGTTGATTTTATATTTACATGAAACAAAAAACCCTGCTTTATATTAAATGTGACAGTTGAAACTTAACTCCAGAGATACAGGTATTAAATATTGGGTGTTTTGTTCTGTGATGTTGGCATAACGTGCTCCCAGTAAAGACAAAACTGAATGGGGTTTTGACCATTTTATACTTTTAGTTTAAATCTCTGGACTTGCTCTGAAAAAAGTCGGTTTGTTTGGAACATTCTCACTAAAGCACTTTTTTAATTCACAATTAAATTTACCTTTCAAGAACACATTTTATACAAACTCTTGGATGTAGTCATTTTTAATTTTAGGCCTTATAAAGTGCCAAAATCCACCCACATTTTTTTATTCTATGCTTTAAAGTACATTAAGCTACATTTAAATATTTACATTTGCTCTTTAATTGCATTTTTACTAAACTTTTCTTGTAAATTGTAATGAAGGCATACATTTTTTTAAGCTTTAGCGTAGATGTTATGCTGTAACAAAACTAGAAACTACATCAGGCAAAGAGACTTGATCCCCTGACATTCACCCTTCCCTGCAAACCAGCATAGAATTCTCTTATTGAATCCATCTTATTTGGTTTACTTTGTATGTTTAAGGCATTAGAAAAAAGCTAGTCACGGTAAAAAGCAAAAAGCCGAGCAAGAGGATGGCAAGTAAAAACTTTGATAGAACAATGTGAAACTATAGTCAGATTTGGTCTAGTGCTAAACAAGGAAGTAAACACTTTGTCCATGTTTCGTCTGAATGCCAGTGGTTTTCTTATGTTATTCAGCATCTACTCTGACATCATGAGAAAGTGTATTTAAGAGGTTTGGCTTGAAACAACCATTCAAATAGTTACCTTGAGCACCTCAACCTCAGCCATTATGAAGCTTAAGAGTAAAAAGACCCTAAAGTGGGGTAGCTGATGTACAAAGACACTTGAGGCTCCTGCCAGAGCTGGAAAATTAGATCAGTCCTTTACTTTATTAATTCATGTAGCTCTTACATTTAAATCATAAGTCTTGAACAGGTCTTAAAATTTAACTTTCCACAATTTGCAGAAGCCATAAAAAATTGAGAACATGGATATTCCACTCTGGATGTTTTTGTCTCTGATACTGATTCAAGTCAAATATGCATTTGTTGATGTCTTATCACACACTTAAAATATGTGCAAACGCTGCATTCCCTCGGCGCCATTACATTAGTATTGTGGTGTTGCAGCACTTGACTTAGAAAGTAAACTACTTTGTACTCTATCCTGAGTGTTTAGTTCAGTTTTTAGAGGAATGAAAAGAATCGCAGATTAACTAAGTTGTTTCAGTCTTTATTTGTTGCTATTCATTGAACTGTAATACCACGGATGGCTGAGATTTTCAGAACTAAATAATTTTTTATAAATTCATTGTAATGTTCCGACAAACACGCATTCACCAGCTGTATCAATTGTTTCTTCAAACACTGGACACTGAGGATTCAGCTAAAGTCTTACTGCTTCTGAAGTACCAGACTAATGTTGGCATGTCTTCTTTTGATATGACTTGTTGATGATTTTAGTCTAACACATTTCAGTGCTTTTCTAGTGAAGCCACACAAAAATATCCAGTGATGTTTACAAATAGCAAAACACTTTTGATTTTTGTTTTGCACAGTGAGTTGCTTGTATGAGAAAACCAGTTTTGTTTTAAAAACCCAACCTAGACCTAGAAAAATAAGAGAAGTTACAGTCAAGTTGACAAGATTTCTCTTGAATCTAAAGGGAACAGAAACGGGAAGTATAACAGGAGGACATGTGTCTCATCATCCTGATCTGCCCTGTCATTGTGGCTGGTTGCCCGACTTTCTAATGAGAGCTCTGGCTCAGACAGCGGGCCGGCTGGTGAAGTGCCCACTAAGACAGGTGAAATGAGAATGCTAACCAGCGAGTCCTGCAGTAAAGTTCAACTCCATGCATTACTTCCACCGTCAGGTCTCAAATCTAGCCTTCGTAGGTATGTTGTAGCGTGGTTGGGTGTGGTCACTGTTGTGTTCAACCATACGTGAACTGCAAGGCTAGGTGAACCAGACATGGCTTAAACGGGGTGTCTGTGTATCCTTAAAATGTATTGGTCTTAAATGACTATCTAATATTAAGACCTCAAACATTTTCATTGGGTTCTGTGACTCCAGACGGTTGAGGCTACCCCTAACTTACTGCTACCTATTTAGCTAGCTTTTTTTTTTTGCATCTCTCACGGGTGATTTAAAACATTTTAGCCAGTTGACTGGATGAATTTTGTTCATTTCTGTAGCAATACAGGTCTTAGATTCCAGCCAATGAGTCTTACAAAGGCATTTAAAAGTCTTAAATTTGAGTTGGTGAAACTTTGCTAAAGTAATTCAGTCGCAGGCGGTCACCTAAGGCCATATTGTTTTGATTATGATTCATATCATGTTGGTAGTATTTGTGCAACAAGTATGACCTTTAACTCCATTAGGAAGTCATATTTGTTTTCAGTAAGCCTCTAAATGGTTTCAGGTAGGGGCATTTCTGACAGTTTCAAGTTCTTCTTTATGGTTTAGGACTTCAGGTGGGATTGTCTGACTCCTTTCCAGCAGTTGCTACTGTAGGTAATATGATCCTGTTAATCCTCTCTTGTGAGAGGGTGATTAGAACAGCTTCCCAGCCTCAAGCCTTCCCCCCCTCACTTTTTCTCAACTAAAACAAGATGGAAGGTATTGAATTTGTGCCGTTGTCCGCTCATGCTGCCCGTTTGTTTGCAGGATAATGGAAGCATGGAAACGAGGACAATAGTGTTGATTTTACTCCTGCCTCTGTCCCGCTGTGCGTTGAAAACCTACCTTGTATGATTATTTGGAGTTGGTGAGAGAAGTTGACGTGCACACACACACATACACACACGCACACAGGTAAAGGTGTGTTTTGTGTCCCTGTTTCATGCAAGTGGAGCTTCCTTCAAACCCATTTAAAGCCAGTGCATAGGTGTGGGTGGTTTGAGAAGCAACCAGTAGGCTTGTAGTCGAGGCCTGAGAGTTCATGTAAGGTGGATGTTAATGATTTGACAGAAGAGACCTTTGCTTCTGTCGCAGTTTGACCTTGTTTGTGTAGTCTAGTTCACTACTATTTCCTGTGCCTTCAGTCAAATATGTAACTTTGACACCAACTTCTGGGTACTATACATGCAATTTCTCTCTTTTTTTGTTACTGTGTGAGATGGATTCTTTGCATAACTCTTATTTTGAACACTTGTATAGAGATACCTTATATTTATACTGGTTTCCCTCAAATTGTTGAAATTGCTGGGAAACGATTGATATTTTTTTCATTTTGCTCTCAACTTTTACCAATTTTCTTCCCAGTTGGACATGCAGCCTAACATCTCTCATCTTGTCTTCTTCTATATCTGTGTATGAACATGTAGGCTGACACCATGCATTGGTGACTCGCTGCCCTGTTTTCCTAAAATAAACCTGGAGACAGGAGCCTAAATCTGTTGCTCACTTTTGCGACTGGCTAAAGTGGAGCTTTTGAATGCAAATGGACAGAAATGCAGATTGGCTAACCTCATACGCAGATTGAGATTTACTCATTTCAAAGGTTCTTTGTTAATTTTTAACTACCATTATGACCGAACGAGTTTCAGATTGCAATTTTTTTTTGTCAGATAATAAAAGGTAAGGTATTGGGCCTTGATTAAAATGACAAATGTTTAGAAACTTTTACATTCTGCATAAATAGAAATCTATAAAACTATTTGGTTAAAACTACACGAAAACATGCACTTTACTCTGTTATCATAATAAAAGATGGTGGAATAAAGAGCATGCATCTTCACTTTTGAACATCAATTTTCTTATTTCTTCAGTCTGCAAGAAATAACTTTTGTTTTCTGTTCCAAGCAGAGAAGCTGAAGAAACGTGATTCCTCTTTTTAAACTATAAACACTCAACCTATTTTTAAAAACCCCCTCTAAAAATCCAGTTTTAGTTTCACTTCTGTTTATTTTAGTTTGAGTTTATATACATGCACTGATAAAACAGACTGACAAAGTTTTACCAGATAAAATGTAACCAGTATTGTTTTTGGATTAATTTTAAACATTCTGAGAAGTGTTGTTTTTTACCAGTGAATAAAACTGAATTAAATTAGAAAAGTCAGTTCAATTCTAACAACCTGTTTTTTTTTCTTTTTTAGTAGTAGTATAAATGAAATTATTCTGGTTAGCATTAAGATTTAGTTTTTATGTCTAAAACTGTACCCACAGAAAGCCAGTTATTTAATAAAATTCTTGCCAACACTTTTTTCTGTTTCTAATTTATTTTAAAAGCAAAAATAAGAATTGTGTAATAAGAATTGTAGCAATACATTTTATTTGAAATTTTGACTGCAGCCCTTTGGCTTCAGTTCACACTGGTTCTGACCAAGTGCCACATTATTTCATTCTCAAAGTTTAGAAGATCTAACTTTATGTTCTGCCACAATACTTTAGGAAGTGAAAAAAATAATAAATCACCACTCCCAGCTATCTTTAAAATCTGCTGTTTGGTAAATTACCGCAATCTGGTGGTTTCTGCTAAATTATTTTATTTATTGACAAAATTAAATAAGATATCTGGTCATTCTATACTGGCTGCTTTATGGAAACTCAAGTAGTTTCATTGCTGAATTAAGTGAAAAAAGAAAAACAAACATGTTGAATCATTACTTTAAAACTGAGATATGTACAGATTTTATTTGCGCTTTTTGTGTTTTTAGTTCTACACCTTTGATAAGAATGGGTAATGGGAACATTTTGAATGTAAAAATGTCATATGTTTTTAAAGACCACAGCTAATGTGATCTTCACTGCCATTGGGTTAAGAAGCTTGACCAGCGCTGTAGCTAAATTTGCTACATGTGGAAAGAAAGTTGATTTCTTCCACCGTAGAAACTTGTATTAAACCATGACAGTTCCTAACTTTGCATTAAGTTGATATTCCTCCTATTGGGACCCATAAAAACATGTAGCCTTCATTGTTTTCTGCTGGACAGCTCACACACTGAATAACAGATGACTGACCAACATCTGTTGGTTTTAAAGCAAAATGTTTAAATATTAATTTATAATGCACTTCATGTAAAAAAAAATTACAATTACAGACCAATATGCTTGATTCAAATTTTTATTCTGTACAAAAACTTAATAAATACTACTGTTGCATAAGTGCCTGTACTTGACTGACCTTTGATACTCCAGATGTCCGATTCTTTTCTATTTTTGGATATATAAAAATCAGTAATTATGTAATTTCATTACTTTAAAGCACAGCCTCATTGTGTGGAATCAAATCCTGTCATCCATGAAATCAATATCCAGCAGTGCTGCATTCTCTGTGTACTTCATTACACGTTGCATAATGTGGGGTCAGGCAGCTGTAGGTGAGTAGCTGTCACGACTCGGCAGGGGGAAGGTTGGCGCTGGCGACGGCGGGGTGTTTTATACTCCCTCACTTCCCCCAGTTACGCTCTGCATCCAGTGATGCAGAGACGGTGGAGAGAAAGGATTTTCAATAACGCTGTGTCACCAGAGCTCCCCAAATAGATCCCCTCTCCTTCAGACCCCCTCCTGCCCCTCCTCTGTCCTCATGTGCAGCTGCACCGCATCCAGTGCAGCAGTTTTGGGATGCTAAACCTCTAGCTGAGCAGGGGGTTTTTCCCCTTCTCTTCTGCCTCAGGATCAGCTGGTGGTGTTTTTATTTTGCGTCCGGCGGATTCGTCAGAGCGCTGGGAGCGTGCTCCGTGTGCAGCTCCGAAGAGGGTGCAGCACACTGCAGTTGTCAGATAGCACGTGCGCGGCAGCTTTCCCTGTCGGCCCTCCTGCTTACGCTGCTTGCTTAGCGAGAGCCGTATTCCTGTAAGAAGCTAGCGGGGGGAGGAGTGCGAGATGAAAGGGATACAGGAGGAGAGATGCGAGCGTGTCAAAGGGAGAGAGAGGTTGATGCACATGCAGAGGGGTGGAGCTTAGCATCAGGCAGTTCCCTCTGTATTCCTTTCTCCCATTTTTTCCCCCTCCGTTACTCCATCTGCGGTTCTTTTTCAGCTCTTCTCACAGTTTTTTTTTTTTTAGCTCGCCGGCTCCGTCGGACTGCGGCACCTCGTTGTACCTTTCATGGACTATCCTCCTTTTCTCAGCCGTGCAACAGGGACCGTCGTCGGACGCCGGCGCGCTCCCTCGCCCCTCTCTGGAGTGGTGGGGCGGGGGGAGGACTGGGGTTCGGGATCCTAAATGAGACAAGCTTGTCATCCTCCAGCACATCCTGAGTAGAGAGAAACCCACTAAAGGTGGCTGGGGGTCCACGAGTTCGAGGGGGGCCGGGGCGGCTGGGAGAAGGATGGTCACGCCGGCTCCTCGTGCTGCAGTCGTGCTGCTCGTCTTTCAGGCACAGTCTTGCTTTTCCTCGACATGAGCCTCGCAGCAAGGGTGTCCTGCTCCATGCTCAACTGCTTTGTAAGTTCACTCATGTTATTGTGTTCGTTGTTCTAGTTCAGATTACAGTGGGTGTGTATTCCTGCCTCCCTCCCCCCCATCTCACCTCGCCACCTGTGTGTGTGCATGCCTGCCTTCTCACCAAAGGGGGAAGGGATTTATCAATATGAGGGCTACAGTTATTAACCAACCCCAACTTCGGCTAATGTATGGGTGTTGTTAACAAGGGGATGATGAATAGGTACTTTAGTGCACTTTTAAGTTGCCGAGGTTTGGTCCGAAGAAGGTTGGGTTCAAACTGTTTGTGCCCAGAGTGAGAACAGGATGTGCTACGCTAGCAGCAGTGGAGGGCTGGAGCTGGTCTCTCTGGAGGAAATGAGGAAGACTGATGTGGAGCAGGTGTGCTTCTGTTGTTGAATGTCAAGATGGAGCTAGACAAAGGTCAAATCTCAGTTTCCAGGTAGGACAGTGTGACCGCACGTCTGTGGAGCTGAATAAGATGATGCTTGTTTTTAACGTTTACACCTCGTTGACCGTTGTAACTTTCAGCAAGTCTGCTGTTTAACTTGCCATCTGGGGCCTCCATGTTTTCCTTCTTGCCTTCTCCCATGTTATGCTTTTCAAAGGGTAATATAATAGGATAAAGCAGAACATCTTGTGACTCAGAGGTTTCATGAGGAAGATATGTTAGAATTTTAATCTCTAAAACTTCTGAAATTTTGTAAAAATGTATAGAAATGAATCAAAGTAAATCTAAAGTTTAACTTAAGTTGATCTGTTGCTCTTTGAGTTCTGAGGCATACTGAAGGTATGCCGCTATGCTAATATGCTAACATGTGGTATCTGAAAAGTCCCGTTTTTCAAAGGCATGTCCACGGCCATTAAAATCTACAAATGATTTAGTCAAATCATAACCTGGACATACTTTTGTATGTCAACTAGTTGGTGATGGACCAAGACAAAATACTTTTATTTGTAAAAAAAAATGGAGAGAAAGTTGGTGTTCTAAGATGTAATAACATCTGAAAAGTGTGGCTTGGATTTGTATTCCGCCACACTGGTACAATACTTTGTGGAGTCAGCTGTAACCACAATTGCAGCTGCAGGTGTTTGTTTCTAGACCTTTCGTCGTAGCTCCGTCTTTCCCCTGCTTGAAGTTGAACCTTCATTCAAGGTTCAAGTCCCCTGCAGCGTCTGACTGGTCTAGTTCAAGGATTTTCCTGCATTTGTCTGCACTCAACATCCCACCAACTCTCACTCATGAGATTTCCTGTCCTTGGTGAAGAAAAGCGTTTCCACCAACACATGGGGACGACTATTTGTTGGTGGTTAAATTTACATTGCCACACTTCAATTTTTAAAAGAAAAAAAATATATCATCTTCCTTCCTCTTAACAAAATGCTCTGCATTGTTTTTTTTCTTTTAACATAACAAAATATGAAAATGTTTAATAGGTGTGAATATTTTTAGAAGCCTTTACAGTTCTAAAAAAAATCTCTTGATCTAAATTGAAATTGAGTTTTTTGATTACAGTAGGGTCATAAAATTAATTAGAATAGTACTAGAGGAACTCTACAGAAACATGAAGTTAGGTTATCAGTGTTTTGATTCTTGAAGCCATGATTGAACAATCGACTTTTGTTTTTCTTCTAATGAGGTATATTTAAATTTGCAACTGAACCCTGAAGTGTTTCTCAGACAGGTGGCTAGAGCGCCTCAAAAGTTAAGGTTTTTGCACAAAATTGTTCAAATATCCCTAGAAATAAAATTAAACGTACATTTTGTTTGTCCTTTTGAATATCAGGGAATCTTTCACTAACTTTGATTTAAAGACAGAAAATTTAATTTGCATTATTTTGCATTTTGATTGGAGATGATTTGTATTCCAACTTATATTTCTGAGAAAACATTTTATAAAGTGCGACAGATGAAGATGCGGCACGTCGCCTCCCTTCTCTTGTTTTCTTTAAGAACATGCAGTCGGTCATTACACAATTTATGATCAGTCTTAAACATGTCTGTGGCGCGGCTGAGTCGGCACTTCTTCTTTTGCGTCACCGTCTGTATAATTTAGTATCCACGTCCTCTGTTGCCTAAATGGATCACAGGCTTGTCAGTCTCCTCTGTCGGAGGAAGGGCTGCAAAGTTTTAATCATCCCCATCCTTGTCGTCATCCATCAGTGGTGGAGGAGGGGGAACCAAGCGTCTGTGCCTGCTCCATGTGCAATATGTTGATCTCACTAAATGGAGCTACAACATCTAATTGAATTGATTTAGATTTTTCCATGTCTGTAATCAAATTATTCATGCTAGCTAAACGAATCAAATAAAACCAAAAAGCTTTTTGGAGATGGACTTTAGGTGTTGTTTCTTGCACTATTTCCATACCTGTGATCCCACATAACCCTCCTTCACCTTGCACAAAGAGTTTACAGTGATGCAGCAGGGACGCCTCAGGAGAGCTCAGTTTCATGTATTCTATCAAAATTATAATATTGTTAAAAGTTATTTTCTCATTTGCCTTCACAAACACACAAATCAACAAGTTTATTATGTCTCGCCGCCCCATGCACATTTAAAAACTTCAGCTCTTTCGGGAAAGTTTGGTTTTGTGTACGGCTGAAATGATTAATTGTGAGGAATCTATTATAAAATAATGGTTGAATCAATTAATCGTTAGCTGGTGTACACAGGCTCAAAAAATGCCATTTGCTGAAAGAATAACATACTCAAATCAGTAATTAGGCCAAAACTGTACCAAAAATACATAGACATTTGTGCATCTAAGATGAAAACCAAAACAAATCTTTGTAAATATTTTCAATGCAAAGTGCCTCCGGTGGCATAGTTTTAGCTTCACTTGGTTTAAAAAAAACCCTACTATTAAGCACTTTTTCCTACCCAATTATTAATCAGTTAATCCAAAAAATAATCAATCGCTAAACCCTGCACTGCATGGATGAGTTGAGCATCAGGGGTTCAGCTTTTCACTTGTTGGAATCCTTTGCTAAAAATAATCAAGTGTTCATTCAAGGATTACTGTTATTACATTTTAGGCAATAAAATACTTATTTTCTTTCTTTAAAAAGGAATTTAATGAGGTGTGCCGTGGTGGCGCAAGGGGATGAGGCACAACACACGTACCACGGCTGTCGCCGGCCCGACTCCCGACCGTGCCTCACCCACCGCATGTCCTCCCCCTCTCTCAATACCCGCCTTCCTGTCTGCCTACCTTCAAATGGAGGCCACCAGAGCCGATAAAACACCATAAAAACAATATACAAAAAAGGGAATTTAATTGTTCTGTCTTTTAATGCATTTGTAATATGAAATTTCAAATGAATTGAATGAGAAAATAAATTGTTACAATAATAGATTAATCAATAGCTGGAATAATTTAGTTGCAGCCCTAGTTTTGTTTTGACCATTCCTCCTGAAGCACATCAGTGAGGTCAGACACTGATGTTGGGCCTGCTCTGTTTAACCCTAAAGATGCTCTGTTTTGTTGCAGCCGGGCCAGTCAAGTTCTTCCCCTGTGAACCTGTTTCACGGCTCATCTTGAAGCTAAATAATCTGTACCAGAAGTTACAATCGACTTAATGCAGTTCAGAGCATCGCAACTTCACGTGCGCCGATTTATGTTTTTGCATCCACCTGAAAAATGTGTAGCTGCGCCACTGCCCCCACCAAATAATTTGCAGGCTACTTTGCACTAGCCATTATTTTATTATTAACAATAAAGTTTACCTTCGACCAAAGGCTTCCCAGCGCCCCCCTTTTTTAAAAATGTCCGCCAGCGCCCCCTGCCGTCCTCTGAACGCCCCCTGGGGGGCGGTACCGCCCACGTTGAGAACCGCTAGTTTAGAACATGATGAACCATGAAATATTCATCTGGCCGCAGAGGATGGGGGGGAGAAAACAGAAGAGCATGATGGGAGAGTTTCATCTGCCATCTTTTCATCTTGAACTTTATGCTGGAATGTGGTCAGATCCGATACATCTGATTCTGAATCCGTTTTTTTTTTATAAAGGAAAAATTATGGCGTTCCTTTTCTGTTTGCACCCGTCGTATCTTGAGATGTAGGATATGTTGAACTGACTGTTTGGGCCAGTGCGACACTGAAACGGTATGATAACGGCGAGGAAACGATCACAGTTTCATGCTGTCACAAGATGAAGTTAAATAAAAATGTGTAATATAGTTTAATAGGTTTTATTTAAAACCTAAAAATAAGTTATTTCTACTATCGTTGAAAGACAACACATTATCACACATCTACAAGCTTTTTTTTTTGCAACTAACAATTATTTTAGTTGCAAATAATTAATGATTAGTTTGTCAATTAATCTGTTCGTATAAGAATTACTCTGCAGATTTTTCATTTTAACCACTTGTGCCTTTTCATACAGTACTGGAAATATATTAAAAGATGCACATTTATTGCCTGAAATGTAATAATTATACTTTTTAGTTTATGGCTGTTGGATATTTATAGCAAGGATGCATATGTAGCTAAAGAAGTGCACGTGAAAAGCCTTCGCTATTTTTATTTTTTAGTTTATCCGTTGTATATATGGACAGCAAAAGGTGCCTCCATATAAATAATTTCAACCAGATGAAGCTAAAACTATGTTACTGAGGACTTCTGTGTAGAACATAGTTTAAGACTGAGTTTTTTATCTTGAATTCAAAATGTGTATTTTTTTGTTCAGTTTTGGCTTAATTACTGCTCTGACCTTGTTTTGGCAAATGCCATATTTCAGAAACTGTTTTCTCCATTTTAATGATTTGATTACTAAATTAGTTGACGACTATTTCATCTCTAAAACCAATTAATTACAATAAAAATGGCTTTTTTTTAACTTTCACCAACAGTATTGCTGTTCTCCTTGTATTGGCATCATGCAGCCCTCTTCACGATCTCTGCTCCAGGTACCTGGAAATCTATTTAAAGCTCTTTTAAATATTTACAACTTCATTGCCAACCTCTCATTTAAAATGACCTACCAGTTCACAGTCGACATCAGATATTTGAGCACATGCTGCCCAAAAAATTCAAGAGGTCACCTTTGCTTTGTGCTCCTCTAATCTGCACAACTCTGGGACAAAGCCAGATTAAGTAAATAATCCGGCAAAGGCAGAGTATTTTTTTATTTTTTGCAAAAGCTACAGTGAGGGACTCTGTCTCTAAAAAAGTGCTGGTTGTAGCCATGGCAACCAGACCCCTATTAATGAAATGTGTGCCAGTTCTTCTCCGTCTCCTCCAACTACTATCTGTGACGTCCCAAACTCCCCGACGGTTTTCTTTTTATTTACCTAAACGTGAGCAGAAGTTTTCCCTCCTCCATTTCTCTCTCATGCACCGTCAACAGATCAGTTGGCATCGTAAGTCAATAAAAACACAGCCGCCTTTCAGACGCCATTAATTCGCCTCGTCATGGCATCTCGTCTGCCGCTGCGCTGACTGCTGCCGCTCTGCGTGTTATCATGACATGCAAAGTGGCGGTTATAACTGTAACGCATGGAGGCTCGCGCGCAACACGGCTGTCGTCTCCAGCTTTCCAAGCGCCGCTCAGAGGTTGGGGAGGGCGTTTTGGCTCACAGCAGTGACGAAGCAAAAAACATCGCCGGCCACAGGACAAGCTGTGCTCCATCTTTTTGTGTGAAGTCGGAGCATCCCTGTTTCCCTTTAATCTACTGTAAGCCAGTTTATCTGCAGCCCTCTAGGGAGGAATAAACTTAAACAGCCGTGTGCTGCATGTGTTTGTTTAGGAGTGCAGAGTTTGAACAGCTGTGGTCTCTTTAGAAAGGTATGAGGATGCTGAAAATCTCCAGATTTTTGTAGATTAGTTTCAGTGTAATGGATACTGCTACAATCATGTCCTTTTAGTTTACCAGTCCTTTTTTTTCCTGCAGTCTTTACCGTCAAATAGGGATGGGCGATGTGGACGTAGTTTTATCACAATATTTTGTGGTACTATTGTGACGATAAGAGATAAAAACTATTTATTACTTCATATGTAATTTAACTGGGTGGCAGTGACTGCATGACACAGCAGTAATGGCCCCACACACACAAAAACTATTCTTGAAAAACATTATTTAGGACAGCAGTCACACAAAAAAGTATGATTTGTACCACCAAACTGCATGCAGTAATAGCATCTATCCAAGTTTATTGACATTTATTAATACTCTTATTGAACCTGCAGTCGATTAAAATAAGAAATTAACAATCATGACAGTACAGCTTTTTTTGTTTTGTTTGTTTTTTAATCCTTAAAGCTGAAGTATGACTTATTAAAAAAACACATTTGTTAAAACTGTTACCATATTGTGGTACAGTAAAATATGAGACAAATAATCTGATACAAAGATGGCTTCCTCCACCAAATGCTGCTATTGCTGTCTGAAGAGATCCACTGGTCCAGGTGAAAAATAGCCAATTCTTAGCGCTGTCAATCAACCTTGTGTATGGCAAAGACATTTTACCATTAAAAGAGAAATGTTTATCTGCCATCATCGATGGTCATTGTAACTAGCCTTAGCATTCATTACAGCTGCTGTCAGGAAGAAGTAGTAGCTTAGCAGAGAGTGTGATTAGCAGTGATTACACAAGGATGATTAACAGTGCTAAGGCCCGCCTCCTGGCTCCTATTGGTTATTTCTAGTCAACACTGGGAAAAGGCAGAGGAACCAATGGTTACAATTTCAACAAATATGTAAAAAAAAGTTTTTAAAGAGTTGCATACTGCAGCTTTAATTGAAAATGTTCTTGATGACTATAAATCAAAATTCTTATATAAAATTTATCCCAATAAATGATGCGATAAAAGCTCAGCCTTACTGATAAACTGCCTTGTCTAGGTTTCATCTGGAGCAGCGACTGGTTTCCATCTGCTTGTGTCTTTAAAGTACGCCGTGTTCCAGCGGGGCTCTCACCGGAATGCATGGTCAGGGTCGCTCCATATCGTAATTCAGCAGCAGGTGCCAAGTGCTGTAGTGTGGCTCAGCAGAAAGCACACTAGAGCCAAGGGAGCTGGTGGCTTATTAACACTGGAGCGCTCACGTGTGAGGATGTCGCTCTGATTGCTGGAAGAAACCACATGGATGCTCTTCTGAACATCGATTTCCTTGGGGTGAGATTAGAGCAAACCTTTCTGGTAAAGCAAACCTGCGTCTAGGTGGCAGAAACATGTGAAATCTGAGTGTAATGACCTGAATCTCCGAGGATGCTCCTGATTGATGGCCACTGTCGCCATCCACCTGCTTTCAGGGGAAACAGGAAATACTGATGAGGTGCAGAGGTCTGAGTCTGCTGTAGGCCCACTTAAGTCAAAGGTTATGATCGGAGTGGGACAAAGGCTAAATAAGAGGTTTTTACATTAATCTTGAACTGAAGTTAAAATGGTAATTGTTTTTTCTTTTCTTTTTTAGCTGTATTCTCAAATAATTTTCTTAGAAAAAAACTTTGCTAGAATTTAGTTGCTTATTTCCAGTCTGGGTTTTGTGAAACTTTGACCTGCTGATGCCAAATAAAATTTTTCTTAAATTCTTCTAGTATTTTTAATGAAATAAGATTTACGAACACCATTCAGAATATTTTTCTAGGCTTCTTGTTGTTAATGGTCATTAACTATTTATTTTAGGAGCAGAGGGGTCATCTTGCTGCATGCAGGTCAGAGCAGCAGCTGTACAACAGGATTTTACTTTATCCTTTAAACTGCATCTTCTATAAACAGTTTCATTCACAAGTCATTTCTGAAGTTATGAGAAACCAAACAAATTGGAAACATTCAGAACAATAGTTAGCTGAACTTCTGATTCTGACTTGTCATGAATAGGAGTTGAATTAGTCACATGGCTGTTATTAATCGCAGTAACCCGGCCGGTCGGTCGTTACTCTCTCACAGCAGAGAAAAAGGGGACAGTAGCTGATAATCAGATCTTCGAGGAGGTAGATAAGATGGGTTTTACATTCAAGTATCAGCCAATCAATGATCTCCCAGAAGTGCGGAAATCGGGGTCGATTTATCAGAGCATGCTTGGTAAAAATGTTGATAAAAATCCTATGTAAACGGTGACAAGAGATCCAAACTATTAGCTTCTCTAATGTTTCCATCCTCCAGGAATAAAACGCTGCAGCATTTAACCAGAACAAAACTCCCAGCGTCTCATTCACCTTGAATGCATCTTCTATAGTTTTATAGAGAACATAGGGACATTGTTTAGAGTCAATGGAGCCATCAGTAAAGTCAGAAAGCACTTAGCTTTGCAGTATGTTTCAGGAAGTGTAAGCGTCTGTGTGGCACAGCCTTGGCATTAACCTCCACAAGCTACCATCAGCATGACCGTTTAGTAAAATATATTATGTAGCTGTGGCAGAAAGAACAGCTTTGTTAAGTTACGTTTTTACTGCGTGTAGTGACTTATGGCTTTAATCTCTCCCACACCCACAGTAGGTCATCGGTTACAACATAAAAGGAGCAGAAGACGCTCCATCAAGAGTTGACACTCCTGCTTTCTGTTGACTCCCTACGTCTAGATCAGGTTTCCAGACAAGTCTGTCCAGGGCTTACCTGTCGGAGGACAATGTCTTATTAGTGTTTTCAGTAAAAGGTTTACCCTCTCCTCAATTGTGTGACGTTAAATAACCGTTTTTAAATACTTATAAGAGAAAAACGTTTAATCTATGTTTTATTTTCTTGGTGTTTTTAACCAGCCCAGCAATTTTACCTACAGGAAAAACACTACATGCAGTAGAAAAGTCAAGTGGCACATTTCAGCAACAAGGTTTGGCGCCATAAAAGTAACTAGTTATGATGCAAGCAGTAAACATTACATTTTGTCATCAAAATCATCTGAAAGCTGCTTCTACAAAAACACTGGACATTACCTCCAACGAACTCTCCCCTCCAAGAAGACAGAGTTGATTGGAAGACGATGGATGTAGAGAAAACCTTTTAAAAGGTCGTGAAACACTTGAAACTGAGATGCTGGTTCACTTTCCAGTAGGATAACGAGCCTAAACATACAGCAAGGGCTAGAGCAGGACGGTTTAACTTAAAGCATAGATATGCGTTATGGTGACCCAGTCAAAGTTTAGACCTAACTTTCACTGGGAAGCTGGACCAGGATTTAAATAGTTTTTACAGACGCACACTAGCCGATCTGACTGAGTTTAAGCTGTTTTCCAAAAAGAATGGGGATAAAGGAGTCTTTCCATAATGCAAAGCTGGCAGAGAATGACTCAGAGTACATTGACACAGGGGCTAAATACTAATGTCCCACACACTTGGGTTTCATTTAAGAAAAAAAAAGAAAGTGCCGTCTAATTCTCATTCCATTTCACACTCAGCATTTTCCCCAGTGTATTATAAGCCTGGCGGGCCACCAGGCTTTACTTATGCCCCCACCAGGCTAAGCATCGTTTATATAAATGTTTTTAAAATGTTTGCTTTTTTAACACTTTGTATTTTGTGTTCAGGTATTAATCTTCACATTATTTTCAAGTGACATTTTAAACATTTTCTAAACCAAAACACAATGGGCCGCTGGCTGAGTTTTCTGAGGTAAACCTTGCGTACTTTGCTCTACTTCAGTTTTTTTTTTAAACTCTGGTCCTCAAGCCGCTCCGCCCCACATGTTTTAGATGTCCCCTGCTTCAGCACACCTGATTTCAACTGATTGTCGCTGAACAGGCTTTTGTTGAACTGCAATCCTCTGAATCAAGTCGTGTTAAAGCAGGGAACCATCTAAGCCATGCAAGGCAGTGAGCCGTGATGACCAGCGCTGGGGAAACACTGCTCTACTTTGTGTTTGTGTTGCATAAAATCTCTATTTGACAAGCTTGCTGCAACATGACAAAATACAAAAGAATTAACGATATGAATACCTTGTGCGCATTCTGTAAATGTGAAGTGTTGCATCATGCAGGTTAAAAAGATATCCTCTGGCTACCCTGTTATAACTTACATTGTCTGTACTTTTGGCATATTGTGTGGTTAAATTAGCTGCTTTTGATGATGGTCATTATCAATGAGGCTGTTGTTTTGCAAGGTTCGACATCGTCAAGGGCTTTCTTCTTTTATCATTATGTTGTCATGGGATGCGGTATCTTTAAAATTAAAAGCACAAAGCAACACTGTCGTTCTGGTGACATGAAGGAATTGCAAAGATGTGGTCCCACCTGTATTGGTGCAGCAGTCAAAGCGGTTAAACATGTTCACTGTATCCTCAAATGAACCTAATTACAGTGTAGAGATGAACTTCCTGGAAGCTGCTAAGGTGAAACAGTCTTATGTAACTCTTGTCGGTCAATTAAAAGAAAATAAAGGCCCAATGCAGGTGCTTCAGTGCAATCACTTTATTCTCTCCAAGGATTTAAAGTGTGACCTGATAAGTGTTCATTCAGCCTGAGTAGGGCACTAGTACCCTTGGCTGCAAAAGGACGGCGCTGACTGGTTTCCTTTGTTCTTCCCCTTTTCTCCCGTCTGCCTCCACTTGAAGAATTGCAGGCTAATTTTAGTAACCCATCCATTACGTTGGGCTTGAACCTCATAAGTCTGGATCGCTTTTTGGATTCATCAGCTATCAAGAGGGTTTCGGTCTTGCTTTTTTTAGATGATTACGCTCATAAAGTGATCATTTCTTTTTTCAGTCATACAAACTCTACAACTAAAAGCAGTAGAAATATAGAAAACATCAGCACTCAGCATTTTTTATAGGAAAAAGCATGTATTCAAACTGAGCTCTAAACAACAGAAGGGAAGAAACCTTGCCTAAAACGATGACCTTTGTCAGTAGGTAAATTCTCATTAGTCGAATGTGGGGCACCACAAGGTTCAATCCTGGGTCCCCACCTATTTAATATCTACAGGCTCTCGTTTGCTCAGGTTATAACAATGAAGAAGAGTAGTTACCATGACGATGTGGTTATAAGTCACTGAACAGCTTGGGACTAAAATGCATTAAAGAGCTGTTGTGGTATCAATCTTCCAGACCTCTCTGGAGAAGCAGTATTCAGCTGATTCGAAAACCCACCTGCTCAGATTTGCTTTGAACCATAATAACTTAAACATTGATCCACATCTTTGACATTTGGTGACTTTGTTTTCATGACGTAAAGTACTTTGCCTTTTTGCTGAAATCTGCAATACAAATAAACTTGATGAAAGTTTATTTTACATCTTTAGTCAGATTTTAATCTGCTGTGCATTAGCTTGGAGCGTTTTCCACCAGAGGCCAACGACCCAGGGAAGTACCTCTTTCAGTGGTTAGTCTTAATATTTGAACCTGCTGTCATTGTGGTGGTGTTTTGGTTTTCACTGTCATTTTTGCTGTCACTGTGAATACTAGTATTACATCCATTGTTGTGCATTTGCCAGGGTGAAGAGGGGCCTCCCAGTCTGGAGTACATCAAGGCCAAGGACTTGTTCCCCCAGAAGGACCTGGTGAAGGAGGATGAAAGTCTGCAGGTGAGCTGATTACTTTCCAGAAAGCACATTGGCTGGAAAAGCAGTGTTGTCTGCCAACATGGTTTTTCAGGAGAGCAAAGGGTCTCGCATTAAAAGATTACTACTCGAGACATTATCCCCATTAGTCTGTTTTGTGCTTAACACAAGAAAAAAGTTAACGAGGTAACCTGGTTAATGAAAAAATGATTGCATTTCAATCCAGCTGGTTTACTCCGATCAGGCATCATGTTTGTTCTATTAGTCTGAGATGTGACTTTTTTACGTTTTTTGTGTAAACATTCCTGCAAATGTAAGAAATGATGCTTTTTACGCCGCTTTTTAAACTAACAAACTCCTTGAAATCTTTTCCTAGTACTATATATATATATATATGTATATCTATGTATGTATATATGTATATTTATGTTATAAGAACAGCAACACACAGAACCAATGTCTAGTGAAATGCTGCCTTCTCCTACTGTAAGCCATGACATCACTGAGTGTTACATCTGTTCTGCTGCTGTGTTGGACAGCCGTTTTCTAAAATAATCTGATCAGTTTATTTCTGGCTGGCCGTTGAATGCCTGTGCATCACACGCAGGATTATGAGTGAGCTACCAGCTGTTACTCGGATAGGTAAAATTTGATCAGTCTTATCTTTTTTCTTTCTCTCTAAGAACTTCAGTTTCACAGCTTTCACATTCTCAGGTATTTAACTTTTTTCTTTTTTTAAACAAAGGTATTTTAGCCCAGATTTTCTCTGAATAGGACTTAATGCTTTTAATACAGATGCACAGATCAGACCTTTGTGGCTGATTTCTGACCTCAATTTTTTGTGGCCCTTTGGCCTATTTACGCTTAGTTTAGCTGACCTCAGTTTCTCTAAACATATTGCGTTACAGTAAAGCATGGTAAGAGGATTCAAAATGATTGGACTTGGACATTTTCAGCATTAATGTGTCATCAATCTGAAAACCTTTGAATACAGAGGTTATTTGGTTTCTGATCATCCAGTAAGGAACAGCTCTGCTGATTCAGGTCGTCGGGTAATTTCTCTGAGCATTTTCAGCTTTGGGTCATCTGTTGTTTTTTGGGTTTAATGATATTCCTAACTATTCTGACTGAATAGTGAGTCTTAATAAATTTCTTGCACATCATTTTTTTTGTCACACTTGGGTTAATGTGAAGTTCAACTTTTATTCTTGTCCAATTCCCTGTTTTATATTGTTCAACACTAAACTGTCGAGATAAAACCACTTAAATGTTCTTAAAATTAACTACTGTGCTTTCATTCTGTGTACACAAAAGCTTTTAATAATAAGTATTTCTCACATAATACTATAAATGCAAAGTGTCGATGTTCAGGGTAAATAAAACCGTACACGACTAAGGTTGAGTACACAGAAGCGCGGAGAGTTATGAAGATTTCAACAAAGATTTGAGAGATTTATTTGCAATTTTGGAGGAAGAAGCTAGATGGAGTGATGAAGAAGAGGGAGCCGGTTCTACTGAAGAAATGCAGCCATGTTGTTCTGAAAGCACAAACTCTGACATTTCTGGGGAAGAAGGGTTTGAAGGTGACTGGTTGGAGCTAGACATCTGTAGCCTCCAAATTAATAAATAGTTTCAACCAGATTAATCAATATAATAGTTATTCATCTTTAATTCAAATAATCCAGTTACTTTAAAGTAGAGGTGTGCCGATCGAATGGTAACCGATCATAATCGGCCAATTTCCGTGAAATCGGTGATGAACAGGATCGGCCGATCATTGGCTCTGTTACCGATACCGATCACCTGCATCTCATTTCTCAGCCTGTCTGTCCAGCTGGTCTCGTCTTTCCTTCACTCTGCGCAAACGCGCAGCAACAAATCCTAAGCGCTGTGTAACTATAACGCACTGAGTGATGCGGAAGTTTGCGTGTTGCGGCGGAAAATAGAAGCAGGTCAAAATGCATCAACACAACGAAGCTAATACAACATAAAAACGACGACAGAGTTTGGCTACATCGAGGCTCACAGCAGTAAAAAGACATGGAGGATCAGACAGCAGGTAAAGCAGCGCACAGCTACAAACACTCACCCGGATTAGCATGAC